>SJXQ01010934.1:262860-273084 GCA_006408695.1 Aepyceros melampus | reverse complement strand
AATACTGCAGCTCCCTGAGCATCACTGAACACAATTCCAAGATGTAAAATAAATCAGATCATGATGGTGAGCACTGGCAAAAACTTTAAGTAGAATCTGTGATTCTTACAAAACATCATTCTAAATGAGGCTAATTTCAGAGTATGCATTGTACCTTATATATTATACTTAGACTTGAGTCACCTGAGCTAGGAAAAGACCCTTCTCATTCAAAGTTAAAGGAGGCTGAAGGACAGTCTATAACTCAGAGAAACCAGCAAGGAAGAGAGCAATGTCTGTGAGGAAAGTGCCCCATTCACCTCTGTTTTGAAATGCTGTTTGTTCTCTGCAAGTGTTCTAAAAGCATCGGTCTAGAAATCAGATGTGGCCTTTTTAAAATAATCTTCTCAAGCTCCTGGAATCCTTTTCTCTCTCTGCTAGCTAGTTATTAAACATCTACTGTACACCAGTTACTCTCCTCAGCAACATCAGCATAACCAGACAGACACCACAGGCACTGCCCTCACTGAACTTATATTCTGTGTGAGGATCAGCCACGCATAAATAGGCAGCTGCATTACGTGCAGTAAATGTTCTAACAGGTTAAGTGAAGGGTGCTGTGGGTACACATATAGAGGGTGAGGGGGTGAAGCTGCTCAGTCATGTCCGACTCTTTGCGATCCCAGGGACTGTCATCTACCAGGCTTCTCTGTCCATGGGATTTTTCCAGGCAAGTGTACTGGAGTGGGTTGCCATTTCCTTCTCCAGGGGATCTTCCTGACCCAGGGATCAAACCCAGGTCTCCTGCAATGCAGGCAGATGCTTTACCTCTGAGCCACCAAGGAAGCCCACACACATAGAGGTACCTACCTAATCTTCATAGGGAAAAAAATAAATAAATAAATTTAAAAAAGAAAAAAGAAATGGGTGTGTATGTGGCCAATCTCTGAAGAATCATTCTAAGTCACAACTCCTCTCATCGACTTCACAAAACCCAATATTTCCATACTCCAAGTTTAAAGATGTTAAAACTGTGGTACAATTAATGAGACCAAGTCTTAGAGGGCTTATGAATCCAGGGAGAAAAACAGGAAGAAAAGATAGATGTACAATGGCTTTTCACTGTCAACTCTCTGAGGGAAGTGAGTGAAGAGAATAATTTAAGCTATGTTTAAATAATCAGGATGATTACTTTCTTTATTAAACATTATTTATTTATTTTTGGTACCACTGCAGGCTTTCTCTAGTTGTGGCCAGTGCGGGCTCCTCTCTACCTACAGTGCTTGGGATTCTTATTGTGGTGGCTCCTCTTATTGCAGAACATGGACTATAGGGTGCTCAGGCTTCATTTGTTGTGGGTCACAGGCTCTAGATTGCAGCTCATGTACATGAACTCAGTTGCCGCACAGCCTGTGGAATCTTCCTGGACCAGGGCCTGAACCCATGTGCCCTGTGTTAGCAGGCAGATTCTTAGCCACTGGAACACCAGGGAAGTCCAAGACGACTGCCTTTTATGAGTTATTTATGGCCTTACTAGTACAATTGTCAGGCAGAGAGTAGACATTTCATAAAGGTATTAATCTTCTGTTGGGAGTTCAAATTGGAATGAATCTACAGGTAAAGAAATATCATTTGATGCTATAATCTCCTGTGGAGAATCTATCCTGAGGAAATTGCCATAAATCTAGCCAACAGTTTTTACACAAAGGAGTTAGTCACAGTATTAGCTATACTAATAAAACACTGGAGGATTTGAAACAGGACAAAAATGTTATAAACTATGATACAAAATTTCTATATACAGTCATAGGATGAAATAATTTGCAGCAAAGCTATAATTTAAAGAATAATAATAAAATTCATGTTACATTAACAAGTGGAAACATTTTGTAACATAAAATATAAAGTATAATTCTACTGAAAGAAAATACTTCAGTAGAGTTATACTTTTCCTTATGGAGATCCTATATGTATTTTATTAGATTTATTCTTAGGCACTTTTTTGTTTTGATGCTAATGTAAATTATATTATGTTTTTAATTTAGTAGTTTTGAATTTAAAATGGTTCATTACTGACATATATGAAATAAATGTACATTTGTATCTAACCTTGTAGCTTGCAAACTTGTTATAATTGCTATCTGGCTCCAAGAGTTTTTACATCAGTACATTGGGATTTTCTACACAGACTATTTTGCCAGCTGTAAACAGAGAGTTTTATTTCTTCCTTACCAATCTGTGTACCTTTTTTCCCTCTCTTATTGCACTAAGTAGGATTTCCAGTATGATGTTGAATAGAATTGGTGAGAAGAGACAACTTTGCCTTGTTCCAATCTTAAGGGTTTTCTCTGCATCTGATTTTCTGGGAGAGAATATAGAAAATCAGTATTATTTCTTTCTAAACATCTGATAGAGTTTACTAGTGCAACCCTTTGGGCCTGATAATTATTTTTGTTTCTTAGCAAGATTCTCTGCATCTGGTCCCATAAGAGCATTGTCACATGATCATCAAATAGATCCACATAAAGCCAACACAGTTTAAAGAGGAGATATGACCTTTTCCATAAATGATCCAGAAGCAATTTAATGTCTCAAAAAGATACATATATTCTTAATGTATGTGTGTGTGTGTCAGTTGCTCATTCGTGCCTGACTCTGCGACCCCGGGGACTGTAGCTGGCCAGGCTCCTCTGTCCAAGGGATTCTCCAGGCAAGAGTACTGGAGTGGGTTGTCATTTCCTTCTCCATCTTAATGTATAATATCGTGAAAAAATAAATTTACTCCCTCACATCATACATGATAAATAATATATAAATATTAAAGGGAAAACAATAAAGCTTTCAAAGGAAAATAGAAGAACATATTTGTAATTTTGTAATGAACAATGATTAAGCAAGATACTCCACTAATAGTATGAGAAGTGGAACTTTATTAAAATTAAAAGTTCTGTTACCATAAAACATCAGTAAGAATAGCCGTTGAATGGCTAAGTCACAGGTTGAGCAAAAATAACAGCAATCTACATGTCTGAACAAGAACCCATATCTAGAATATGCTTTCTTGAAGTTCAAGTTAGTAAGGAAATGACTAACAAACTATTTTTATGTGGGCAAAAGACTTGAACAGGCACTTAACAAAGGTGATATCTAAATTCTAAAGAATGTGTTAATAAGTGCTCAACACAATTATCTGTTGGAGAAATGACAAGAGAAGGCTCAAGTGATAGAGCACTACATACCCGAAAGAGTGGTTAAGAGGGAAAGAACTGAAAATAGCAAATGCTCAGAAGAAAGAGGAACATCCTTACCTGGAAACCACTGGGGGCGCAAATCAGTTTAAATATTTTGGAAGACAGCTTATTAGTACTTAAGGAGCAGAGAGTACGCCCATCCTGTGACCCAGTCACCTGCATCAAGCTATAAACCAAGATAAATCAGAGTAAATTTCAAAGAAACTACGTGCTCAAGGATGTTCATAGCAGTTGTATTAATAATATGCAGAGACTGAAAATATGCCAAATGTCCATTAAGAGGATAATTGAAAAAGAAATTGCTCTATATCAATACAATGGAATACTAAACAGCAGTAACCAAGAACAAACAATACCTACATGTACATTATAGATGAATTTCACACTACACTTTGTATTGTGAGAAAACTAGAATTCTTTTTAAAAAAGTAAATGCAGTATTGACATTTATATGATGCTCAAGAACAAGCAAAATGTAATGATAAAGGTAAGAATAGTAGATATTTCCAGAAAGAGAATGGATAGTAATATTCACTAGGAGGGGGCAGGCAAGAATATTCTTAGGTGATAGAAATCTTCTCTATTCTATCTTGGTATAGGTAGTGGTTCAGTTCAGTTCAGTCGCTCAGTCGTGTCTGACTCTTTGTGACCCCACGAATCGCAGCACGCCAGGCCTCCCTGTCCATCACCAATGCCCGGAGTTCACTCAAACTCACGTCCATCGAGTCAGTGATGCCATCCAGCCATCTCATCCTCGGTCTTTCCCTTCTCCTCCTGCCCCCAATCCCTCCTAGCATCAGAGTCTTTTCCAATGAGTCAACTCTTCGCATGAGCTGGCCAAAGTACTGGAGCTTCAGCTTTAGCATCAATCCTTCCAAAGAAATCTCCTTCAGAATGGACTGGTTGGATCTCCTTGCAGTCCAAGAGACTCTCAAGAGTCTTCTCCAACACCACAGTTCAAAAGCATCAATTCTTCAGCGCTCAGCCTTCTTCACAGTCCAACTCTCACATCCATATGTGACCACAGGAAAAACCATAGCCTTGACTAGACAGACCTTAGTCAGCAAAGTAATGTCTCTGCTTTGGAATATGCTATTTAGGTTGGTCATAACTTTTCTTCCAAGGTAGTGGTTACATAGCCTTATATATGTGAAGAAATTGAGCATGCAAAATTTGTGCACTTTGCAGTATATACTTATACTTTAAAAGGAGGTGGTGTTATTTTTTTACTTAACAATATTGTACTGATTCTCCATCACCCCCACTGCACCATCAATCCATAAATACCCTGAATTCAGCTGTCAAAGGGCAAAACGAAAGGTGCATTTATCCAAATTTTCACTTTTTTCTAATGGAAGAGAACTTTTATGGAAAAGTTAAAATGTCAGAATATCTTGCAAACCTCGTAATATGCTCTGACCAAAGCAAATATTCTTCTGCGTCTTGCTTAAAACAGTACCTCCATTTGTCCAATGCTATAAATACATTAACATGACCTGTCTTAAGACCACCATCTGTTTCCCTTTTGCCCTACTACTAATAGATCATAGCTATATGCAATGCCTCAAAATGCAATGGCATCTCCCTTCTTAATAACTGGTTGTTTAGTTTGTTGCATGAGCGCTTGCATGCCTAGTCATATCTGACTCCTTATGAGCCCATCTACTGCAGCCAACCAGGGTCTTCTGCCTATCAGATTTTCCAGGCAAGAATACTGGAGTGGGTTGCCATTTCCTCCTCCAGGTTTGTTGGTTGTTACTGCTCTAATGACTCACTTCCACCCAAAGCTATTACTCATTTGCACCATTCAGACCCTTGAAGTGAGGCTCCAAGTTCTGTCATATTAGTCGGGAAATAATGAGTGAAGCTTGCAGCCAACATTTTTAACTCTCTTAAATCTGTATATCCCTCCATTAGAAGGTCTAATAAATTGATATGTCTATAGAACTCTATATACCACCTCAGCAGGCACTATGCTTGATTCTATATGGAACTTTATTTCCTACCCCAAAATATTAAAACATTCTTTCATTATTTTGTCAAGACAAAATCGCCACAGTTTTCATTTCCAACATTCTTACAAAAATGATGTTCCAAAAATTAACCATTGAAAAGTTGCATGACATCACTGTAAATAGAATTAGGTTTCTTTAAATGCAAAAATAAAAATCTTTGAAATGCAAATCTGCCAGAGAAAAGATGGATCAACAAATCAGACTAAAGGAAAGCAGAGCAAAGTACATTCAAACTGAAGGGCCTAGATTCCAATCCCAGCTCTAGCACTAGGCACATGAATGTCCATGGACCGCCTCAAAATATTTACATGAGTCTCAGATGTGTAATGTGTCATATGAGGGGCTGGATTAAATCATTCTTTAGACCTATTAAAGAGTAACCCTCCATGACTATGGAAACTGTTTTCATAAAACAAAGACTGATTGAAATAGGTAGGCTAGAGTAAGGAGTAGAGAAATACAATGCTTACAGGCAAGTTAAAAATTTTTCTCTAAATATAGAAGAGAAAGCACCAGCTGCCATTTGTTTTCTTCACTGAAAAACAATTTTTTTAACTGATAAGCAAACCTTGGAGTTTCTTTGTCATTTTCAAGAGAAGATTTTTATGCTCAAGGTTTTCTTCAGGACAACTTTAACATCCTTATTCCTCAGACTGTAGATTAATGGGTTGAGCATGGGCACCACAGCAGTATAGAATACAGAGGACACTTTCCCCTGATCAAGGGGTAAAATAGAAGGTGGTTTGAGGTACATAAAAGCTCCTGACCCAAAGAAAAGAGAAACCACAATCATATGGGAGCTGCATGTACTAAAGGCTTTGGATCGGCCTTCAGTGGAGCTGATGTGGAGAATGCTGGAAAGAATAAAACTGTAAGAGATAAAAATGGTCACGATGGGCACACCAATGCCAATGGTCACAACAATAAAGACTACCAGCAAATTTATGTAGGAACTGTTGCAGGAGAGCTCAAGGAGGGGAATGATGTCACACATATAGTGATTGACAAGGTTGTCACCACAGAAGGTCATAAACATTATGTTTCCCATATGAGCCACAGCTCCAAACACTCCCATCCCATAGACCCCCAACAAAAGGAGTAAACACACCTGAGGAGACATGGTGACCGTGTACACCAGTGGCTTACAGATGGCGACATAGCGGTCGTATGCCATCGCTGACAGGATGAAGGATTCAGAAAAGACAAAGAAGCAGAAGAAAAAAACTGAGTCATACACCCTGCATAGGAAATGATGTTCTTCTCTGAGACAAAACCCATCAGCATTTTAGGGGTGAGGGTAGTGGAGTAACTAAAATCTATGAAGGATAGATTGAAGAGGAAAAAGTACATGGGAATATGAAGGTGAGAATTCAGTCCAATCAGCATTATCAAACCCAGGTTCCCCACTACGGTGACCACATAGAAACTTAGAAACAGGAAGAAGAGGGGGACCTTGAGTTGTGCCTGGTCTGTTAAGCCTGTGAGGATGAACTCGATCACAGAGGAGCTGTTCTCTTCAGCCATTCTCCTCTAGGAGAATCTGTGAGGGAAAAAAGGAAAGAGTCAGTAAACAAAACAGAGGCAACATATTTTAAAAGTTACTGGAAGTTATGGAGGTGAGATGAAGAAGAAAAGGAACACTTACTGAGCTCTAACGGGAAGCTTTTGAACTGTGGTGCTGAAGAAGACTCTTGAGAGTCCCTTGGACATTAAGGAAATCAAGCCAGTCAATCCTAAAGGAAATCAACCTTGCATAGTCATTGGAAAGACTGATGTTGAAGCTGAAGCTCTAACAGTTGGGCCACCTGGTCCGAAGAGCTGACTCATTGGAAAAAGACCATGATGCTGGTAAAGATTGAAGGCAGGAGGAGAAAGGGACGACAGAAGATGAGATGGTTGGATGGCATCACTGATTCAATGGAAATGAGTTTGAGCAAACTCTGGGAGATAGTGAAGTACAGGGAAGCCTGGCATGCTGCAGTTCATGAGTTGTCCAACGCCAAGAGTTGGACATGACAATGATTCAAAAACAACAACTGTGAGATAGGCATGGTTCTACATGCTGTGTGGCATTATCAGTTCAGTTCAGTTGCTCCGTCATGTCCAACTGCAACCCCATGGAGTGCAGCATGCCAGGCTTCCCTATCCATCACCAACTCCCAGAGCTTGATCAGACTCACGTCCATCAAGTCAGTGATTCCATTCAACCATCTCATCCTCTGTTATGTATGGCATTATGGTTATCCCATATGACAGATGAAGACACTGGGCTTAAGTGATTTGCACAAGTCCCAGTATTCCTAAGTTGTGACAGAAGGTGAACTCAGGTGGTTTGGCTCAGAGTGTGAGCTTGAAACCTCTCTGCGACAGGACAGACCAGGTCAGGCAGGCACTCACCCTCCTTCTGCTTGGAGTCACAGAGCTGTGTTCTGCTGGCTCTCATCCACCTCTTTCATGGAGACTCAAATGCCCTGTGAAAAGAAGGTGAAAACTCAGGGCTCAGATGCCTCTGCTTCTCCACTTTAATGATCAAAATCTCTAGTTTATCTTGCTTCTCTTGCTGAGTAGAAGGGCATGGTCTCTTACTGTGGCTTTGCCCCAAGCCTCCTGTCCAGCATCCAAGGATGAAGCAGCATCCTTTCCTTATACCGATGGATAACAGCAGACTGAACACTTTTATTCTGGATCAGATATCTCAGTTGACTTCATTACAAGAGACTCCTTCGGGATCACAGCTCCAGAGACCACCTTCCCAGGGAAGAAGAAATGTTTACTTACATCTCTGACAGTGCTTGACAAGGCTTTTAATGACCTTTTATTCAAGTTACATCCTTTTAAACACAATTAAAAGCAAAGCCAGGTGGCACTAGTGATCAAGAACCCACCTGCCAATGTCGGAAACATAAGAAATGAAGGTTCAATCCCTGGGTCGGAAGATCCCCTGAAGGAGGAAATAACAACCCACTCCAGTATTCTTGCCTGGAGAATTCCATGGACAGAGGAGCCTGGCAGGCTACAGTCCATGGGCTTGCACAGAGTCAGAAACAACTGAAGCGACTTAGCATGAAAAAAACAAGGCAGTGTGGAAAAATAATTCTTGCTACCTGGTATTGAACACTTACCATGTACCAGACACTATCTGACCCAGAACCCTGCTACAGATACCAAGTATCTAAAGCAATGCACAAATAATTTTAACTTGTTTATTCCTCACAACAACTTTATATATTAGACCTATTAATCTCTACTTTAAAAGTGAGGAGCACTGTGTTATCTGCAGCCATTCTCCTCTAGGAGAATCTGTGAGGGAAAAAAGGAAAGCGTCACTAAACAAAACAGAGGCAACATATTTTAAAAGTTACTGGAAGTTATGGAGGTGAGATGAAGAAGAAAAGAAAAGGAACACTTACTGAACTCTAACTGGAAGCTTTTGAAATGTGGTGCTGAAGAAGACTCTTGAGAGTCCCTTGGACAGTAAGGAAATAAAGCCAGTCGATCCTAAAGGAAATCAACCTTGCATAGTCATTGGAAAGACTGATGTTGAAGCTGGAGCTCTAACAGTTGGGCCACCTGGTCTGAAGAGCTGACTCACTGGAAAAAGACCATGATACTGGTAAAGATTGAAGGCAGGAGGAGAAAGGGACAACAGAAGATGAGATGGTTGGATGGCATCACTGATTCAATGGAAATGAGTTTGAGCAAACTCTGGGAGATAGTGAACTACAGGGAAGCCTGGCATGCTGCAGTTCATGAGTTGTCCAACACCAAGAGTTGGACATGACAATGATTCAAAAACAACAACTGTGAGATAGGCATGGTTCTACATGCTGTGTGGCATTATCAGTTCAGTTCAGTTGCTCCGTCATGTCCAACTCTTTGCAATCCCATGGACTGCAGCATGCCAGGCATCCCTATCCATCACCAACTCCCAGAGCTTGATCAAACTCATGTCCATCAAGTTAGTGATTCCATTCAACCATCTCATCCTCTGTTATGTATGGCATGCTGCAGTTCATGAGTTGTCCAACACCAAGAGTTGGACATGACAATGATTCAAAAACAACAACTGTGAGATAGGCATGGTTCTACATGCTGTGTGGCATTATCAGTTCAGTTCAGTTGCTCCGTCATGTCCAACTCTTTGCAATCCCATGGACTGCAGCATGCCAGGCATCCCTATCCATCACCAACTCCCAGAGCTTGATCAAACTCATGTCCATCAAGTTAGTGATTCCATTCAACCATCTCATCCTCTGTTATGTATGGCATTATGGTTATCCCCATATGACAGATGAAGACATTGGGCTTAAGTGATTTGCACAAGTCCCAGTATTCCTAAGTTGTGACAAAAGGTGAACTCAGGTGGTTTGGCTCAGAGTGTGAGCTTGAAACCTCTCTGCGACAGTACAGACCAGGTCAGGCAGGCACTCACCCTCCTTCTGCTTGGAGTCACAGAGCTGTGTTCTGCTGGCTCTCATCCACCTCTTTCATGGAGACTCAAATGCCCTGTGAAAAGAAGGTGAAAACTCAGGGTTCAGATGCCTCTGCTTCTCCACTTTAATGATCAAAATCTCTAGTTTATCTTGCTTCTCTTGCTAAGTAGAAGGGCATGGTCTCTGACTGTGGCTTTGCCCCAAGCCTCCTGTCCAGCTTCCAAGGATGAAGCAGCATCCTTTCCTTATACCGATGGATAA
This sequence comes from Aepyceros melampus, assembly GCA_006408695.1. Taxonomy (NCBI): domain Eukaryota; kingdom Metazoa; phylum Chordata; class Mammalia; order Artiodactyla; family Bovidae; genus Aepyceros; species Aepyceros melampus. Next base: position 263,145 of record SJXQ01010934.1, on the reverse strand, counting down.
CAGCAGACTGAACACTTTTATTCTGGATCAGATATCTCAGTTGACTTCATTACAAGAGACTCCCTCGGGATCACAGCTCCAGAGACCACCTTCCCAGGGAAGAAGAAATGTTTACTTACATCTCTGACAGTGCTTGACAAGGCTTTTAATGACCTTTTATTCAAGTTACATCCTTTTAAACACAATTAAAAGCAAAGCCAGGTGGCACTAGTGATCAAGAACCCACCTGCCAATGTCGGAAACATAAGAAATGAAGGTTCAATCCCTGGGTCGGAAGATCCCCTG
>SJXQ01010934.1:191898-262811 GCA_006408695.1 Aepyceros melampus | reverse complement strand
CTGGGTGTTCATTGGAAGGACTGATGTTGAAGCTGAAACTCCAATAGTTTGGACACCTCATGCGGAGAGCAGACTCATTTGAAAAGACCCTGATGCTGGGAAAGATTGAAGGTGGGAGGAGAAGGGGACGACAGAGGATGAGACGGTTGGATGGATGGACATGAGTTTGAGTAAACTCTGGGAGTTGGTGATGGACAGAGAGGTCTGGTGTGCTGCAGTCCATGGGATCACAAAGAGTTGGACACGACTGAGCAACTGAACTGAACTGAGGCACAAAGGGAATGGCAACATTTAATGAACCTCTACAATTTGAAGCTTGTCGTACACTGCAAATGACGAAAATTGCCATAATGTATTTAAATGTATCTTTGTGACAGAAATGCAGAGGATCTGTATTATAGGTCTCAGCACTTCCTTTTCATGTCTTCTTATTAGATTTTTGCATTTTATTTCCATCTGTGCCATATCAGTTTTGAAGAATGTCAGTGACATGATAAGTTGTTTTCTAGTCAATCATGTGAATTTCTGTGGGAGGTGTTAACAAAAATGCCAACCCACACCTTTTAAATGTATATATATTCTTTGTAGATTGAGTCACCTATTTGTCATGGTATTTTTATGGTAACCATGACTACACTGTGTGGTTTTGACTGTCTGATATCTGTTCATCTCATCTTATTCTCTTCTTATTCACCTCAATGAGATGCAGAAAGCCATTTTGATGTAACCGTGATATAACAAAATGCTACAGTCAAAGGTATTATAAAACTAAAGGGCCCTCTTCAATGTTCTGTATCCCAGGGATTGTATGAAGAATAATAAAAAGTTTTGAATTTCAAAAATGATATAAAGTATTACCATAAGAAAAAAGAAAGCAATAAGATAGTACCTAAACCAAATGATGAATAAGTTGACACATTCAAGGTATGGACCAAAAATAAAAGCAATGGATAAGAAAACAAAGCAAAACAAAACTAATATCATTTTCAACACATGCGAGTCTTTCTAGAGCCTATAAACACAAGCAAAGGAAACAACTCATTTTTTTAAAGCCTATAGTCAACAAAAAATAACCAAAAAAGCAATTTTCAAATAAACAATATACAATAGTCTCCATTTCACAGAAAGAATTCCTCAAGGAATGATAAAATTCTAAAGTCAGGTATGTTGAATATCTCACAGTTTAAACACTGAAAGTGAAGACAAAATAGCATCAGGCTTAATAACTATTCAAATAATGGCAAGCCATTTCACATTCTAAACGATTTCATACCTGCTTTTACAGCCCTGTAAATACCACAAACAATTTAGGGTCTTGAAATATTATTCACTAATTCAGTAAGTTCATATTCTGTATCTTTTAGTGGTTCTGTGATTGCGGGTACATGATGTTAATTATTTTATCTCAGCTATATTTCTTTATGTGTTAAACATATCTCTGACTATAAAATTAAAGTATGAATATTTTCAGGAGAGCACAATTATCTTATATTTGACTCATATTACCTGCTTCAAACATTTAGAAAAGAAAAAAGTTGGCTCAAAAAGAAAGAAACAGCCATTCTGACTGGTGTGAAATCGTACCTCATTGTGGTTTTGATTTGCATTTCTCTGATAATGAGTAATGTTGAGCATATTTTCATGAAAAGGGAACCCTCTTACACTGTTGGGGGGAATGCAAATTAGTACAGCCACTATGGAGAACAGTGTGGAGATTCCTTAAAAAATTGCAAATAGAACTGCCTTATGATCCAGCAATCCCACTGCTGGGCATACACACTGAGGAAACCAGAATTGAAAGAGACACGTGTACCCCAATGTTCATCGCAGCACTGTTTATAATAGCCAGGACATGGAAGCAACCTAGATGTCCATCAGCAGATGAATGGATAAGAAAGCTGTGGTACATATACACAATGGAGTATTACTCAGCCATTAAAAAGAATACATTTGAATCAGTTCTAATGAAGTGGATGAAGCTGGAGCCGATTATACAGAGTGAAGTAAGCCAGAAAGAAAAACACCAATCCAGTATACTTACACATATATATGGAATTTAGAAAGATGGTAATGATAAACCTGTACATGAGACATCAAAAGAGACACAGATGTATAGAACAGCCTTTTGGACTCTGTGGGAGAGGGAGAGGGTGGGATGATTTGGGAGAGTGGCAGTGTAACATGTATAACATGTATGATATCATACGTGAAACGAATCGCTGGTCTAGGTTCAATGCAGGATGCAGGATGCTTGGGACTGATGCACGGGGATAATCCAGAGAGANAGATGTATAGAACGGCCTTTTGGACTCTGTGGGAGAGGGAGAGGGTGGGATGAGTTGGCAGAGTGGCAGTGTAACATGTATGATATCATACGTGAAACGAATCGCTGGTCTAGGTTCAATGCAGGATGCAGGATGCTTGGGACTGATGCACGGGGATAATCCAGAGAGATGGTGTGGGGCGGGAGGGGGGAGGTGGGGGTCGGGATTGGCAGTTCATGTACATTCGTGGCTGATTGATGTCAATGTATAGCAAAACGAATACAGTATTGTAAAGCAAAACAAACTAAAAAATAAAAATTAATTAAAAAAAGGAAAGAAACATATATTTAGACCTACACCAGAGATAGTAAATAAAACTATAGTATATCAAATTACATTTTAATTTCCTACAAACAACAACTAATCTTTAGATATAAGTATGTCCTGAATATTACATGAGGCATCCCTATTCAGTAACCCTACTTAGGCCAGAAATGGAGCAAGAATGAAAAGCAACTAAATCGGATGATGCCATGAGTCTGATGACCACTATTGTCTGGAAGTAGATGGTATTAAGGAATCCATTATCCAGGGCATTATCCAGTACCGACTGGATAATAGTGGATAAATGTTTGAGGTAAAAGCAAGGTCAAATTCATTTATCGTAAAGAAGTAAAACCAGAGTTCAAAATAATAAGCCAAAATGATCCAAATCACAATTAGCTTCCAATGCATTGTAAGTCAAGAAATCTAACACTGAGATGAAAAGACCACAAGATAAATAGCTGATATAAAAAATCCATCAGAAAAAAAAACAAACTTACTTTAGCATCCCAAAAATTTCTAAACTATTTTAGAATAACTGTTTTTAAAAATATACACATATACATGTACACATATGTGTGTTTGTGCTAGTTACTCAGTCATATCCACTCTTTGTGACCCGTGGACTATAGCTCACCAGGCTCCTCCGTCAATGGGATTCTTCAGGTAAGAATACTGGAGTGGGTTGTCATTTCCTTCTCCAGGGGATCTTCCCAACCCAGGAACTGAACCTTAATCTCCTGTATTGCTAGAAGATTCTTTACTATCTGAGCTGCCAGAAAATCTTATACACATACATAAATTTTATTTAAAAGGAATATGTATTTGTGTTCAGTTGCTAAGTCATGTCTGACTCTTTGGGACCCCATGGACTATAACCTGCCAGGCCCTTCTGTCCATGAGATATTCCAGGCAAGAATACTAGAGTGGGTTTCCGTTTCTACCTCCAAGGGAGCTTCACACATTAAGAACAAACGTAAAAGAAAAACTAGATGTTAAAAGCAATCTATTATGAATATTTTTTCAAATTGAATTGTATACTTTCAGTTCAGTTGAGTTCATTTCAGTTGCTCAGTCATGTCTGACCCTTTGTGACCCCATGAATAACAGCATGCCAGGCCTCCCTGTCCATCACCAACTCCCAGAGTTCATTCAAACTCATGTCCACCGAATCGGTGATGCCACCCAGCCATCTGATCCTCTGACATCCCTTTCTCCTCCTGCCCCCAAACCCTCCCAGCATCAGGGTCTTTTCCAATGAGTCAACACTTTCCGTGAATCAGTCATGTCTGACCCTTTGTGACCCCATGAATAACAGCATGCCAGGCCTCCCTGTCCATCACCAACTCCCAGAGTTCATTCAAACTCATGTCCACCGAATCGGTGATGCCACCCAGCCATCTGATCCTCTGACATCCCTTTCTCCTCCTGCCCCCAAACCCTCCCAGCATCAGGGTCTTTTCCAATGAGTCAACACTTTCCGTGAAGTGGCCAAAGTATTGGAGTTTCAGCTTCAGCATCAGTCCTTCCAATGAACAAACAGGACTGATCTCCTTTAGGATGGACTGGTTGGATCTCCTTGCAGTCCAAGAGACTCTCAAGAGTCTTCTTCAACACCACAGTTCAAAAGCATCAGTTTTCAGTGCTCAGCTTTCTTTACAGTCGAACTCTCACACCCATACATGACCACTGGAAAAACCGTAGCCTTGACAAGATGGATGTTTGTTGGCAAAGTAATGTCTCTGCTTCTGAATATGCTATCTAGGTTGGTCATAAATTTCCTTCCAAGGAGTAAGCGTCTTTTAATTTCATGGCTCCAATCACCATCCGCAGTGATTTTGGAGCCCAAAAAAATAAAGTCTGACACTGTTTCCCCATCTATTTCCCATAAAGTGATGGGACCAGATGCCATGATCTTCGTTTTCTGAATGTTGAGCTTTAAGCCAACTTTTTCACTCTCTTTCACTTTCATCAAGAGGCTTTTTAGTTCCTCTTCACTTTCTGCCATAAGGGTGATGTCATTCTCATATCTGAGGTTATTGATATTTCTCCTGGCAATCTTGATTACAGTTTGTGCTTCTTCCAGCCCAGCGTTTCTCATGATGTACTCTGCATAGAAGTTAAATAAGCAGGGTGACAATATACAGCCTTGACGGACTCCTTTTCCTTTTGGAACCAGTCTGTTGTTCCATGTCCAGTTCTAACTGTTGCTTCCTGACCTGTATATAGGTTTCTCAAGAGACAGATCAGGTGGTCTGGTATTCCCATCTCTTTCAGAATTTTCCACAGTTTCTTGTGATCCACACAGTCAAAGGCTTTGGCATAGTCAATAAAGCAGAAATAGATGTTTTTCTGGAACTCTCTCGCTTTTTCCATGATCCAGTGGATGTTGGCAATTTGATCTCTGGTTCCTCTGCCTTTTTAAAACCAGCTTGAACATCTGGAAGTTCACAGTTCACGTACTGCTGAAGCGTGCCTTGGAGAATTTTGAGCATTACTTTACTAGCATGTGAGATGAGCACAATTGTGGGGTAGTTTGCGCCTTCTTTGGCATTGCCTTTCTTTGGGATTGGAAGAAAATTGACCTTTTCCAGTCCTGTGGCCACTGCTGAGTTTTCCAAATTTGTTGGCATATTGAGTGCAGCACTTTTACAGCATCATCTTTCAGGATTTGAAAGAGCTCAACTGGAATTTAATCCCCTCCACTAGCTTTGTTCATTGTGATGCTTTCTAAGGCCCACTTGACTTCACATTCCAGGATGTCTGGCTCTAGGTGAGTAATCACACTATCTTGATTATCTGGGTCATGAAGATTTTTTTTGTACAGTTCTGTGTGTTCTTGCCACCTCTTCTTAATATCTTCTGCTTCTGTTAGGTCCATACAATTTCTGTCCTTTATTGAGCCCATCTTTGCATGAAATGTTCCCTTGGTATCTCTAATTTTCTTGAAGAGATCTCTAGTATTTCCTATTCTGTTGTTTTCCTCTATTTCTTTGCATTGATCACTGAGGAAGGCTTTCTTATCTCTCCTTGCTATTCTTTGGAACTCTACATTCGGATGCTTATATCTTTCCTTTTCTCCTTTGCTTTTTGCTTCTCTTATTTTCACAGCTATTTGTAAGCCCTCCTCAAACAGCCATTTTGCTTTTTTTGCATTTCTTTTCCATGGGGATGGTCTTGATCCTTGTCTCCTGTACAATGTCACGAACCTCCATCCATAGTTCATCAGGCACTGTCTATCAGATCTAGTTTCTTAAATCTATTTCTCACTTCCACTGTATAATCATAAGGGATTTTATTTAGGTCATACCTGAATGGTCTAGTGGTTTTCCCCACTTTCTTCAATTTAAGTCTAAATTTGGCAATCAGAAGTTCATGATCTGAGCCACAGTCAGCTCCCGGTCTTGTTTTTGTTGACTGTATAGAGCTTCTCCATCTTTGGCTGCAAAGAATATAATCAATCTGATTTTGGTGTTGACCATCTGGTAATGTCCATGTGTAAAGTCTTCCCTTGTGTTGTTGGAAGTGGGTGTTTGCTATGACCAGTGTGTTCTCTTGGAAAATTCTGTTAGCCTTTGCCCTGCTTGTACTCCAAGGCCAAATTTGCTTGTTACTCCAGGTGTTTCTTGACTTCCAACTTTTGCATTCCAGTCCCATATAATGAAAAGGCATCTTTTGGGAGTGTTAGTTCTAAAGGTCTTGTAGGTCTTCATAGAACCGTTCAAATTCAGCTTCTTCAGCATTACTGGTTGTATACTTTAAAATACTCTGCATTGTATATGAATTAATAGTTCAATAAAGCTGTTAATAAAATAAACAATTAAGGTCTTTATAAATCTACTGAAAATTATATTATATACATATAGTGTGTATAGTGCTCATGTGTATATATGTCTGTAGATATATACACATGCATATGTGAATTCAGGGATTCCCAGGTGTTTCAGTGGTAAACAACATGCCTGTCAAAGCAGGAGACATGGGTTTATCCCTGGGTCAGAAAGATACCCTGGTGAAGGAAATGGCCACCCACTACAGTATTCTTGCCTGGGAATTCCCATGGACAGAGGAGTCTGGTGGGCTATAGTCCATGGGTGACAAAAGATGGACATGCCTTAGTGACTAAATGACAACAATATGTGTACTCACACACACACATACACAGAGAGAGAGAGAGAGAGAGAGAGAGAGAGAGAGAAAGAGAAAGAGAAAGGAGAAGGTCATACTAGTGAACTAAAACATTCTCAATATGCATGGCAAAGCATCAAAGACCACTTAAAAGGAATTTAACTTGTCAGCTGACTTCTCAAAAGCACTACTGGAAAAAGAAGACAGTTATTCAGTATCTTCAGCATTCTGAGAAAAATAACTGTGAACCTTGGACTCTATATATTGGGCCAACCCTATACATAAGTATCTATCTAGAGAAAGATGTGGCAGAGAATACTCAGATTTCATCAAAACCTTGTTCCTTCTCCTAAGTACACAATTAGACTATTTTCCCCTTTCTTTCTAGAAATAGGTGAAACCATATCTAAGTTCTGGCTAGTGAAAGGTGGATAGGACTTATATATATCATTCCTGGTGAAACACGGTTGAATAATCCTCCACTCTTTTTATTCATGTGCTTTCATGAAATGAAGAACTGGACATCATAGCAAATGTTAATGACACAGATACAAAATTCCCAACGCTAAAGGAAAGGCTGTGTGTTAAATACCCAATTCTGATTACCATGAATGAGAAAAATCTTTTATGATATTAAGCCATTGGAATATAGCATTTTGCTCCTCATAGCAATAGATATAATTAAAACATTTTAGGACAAACAGAAGCTGTGTTTATATTCAAAGACCCACTCTAGGAAAATGGACTCACTCTAGGAAATATCATATATGTTAAATATATTAGAATAAAAGCTTTTGAAAATCTTTGTATTACTGAAAATAAGGATGAAGACATGATTATATTTTGTTAATTACACATATTAAGTGTACTAAGAAAAACAATAGACATAACATCTAAAAACTCAATAAATATAAAAGGAAAAATGAGAGGAGAGTGACAAAAAGGAAAATAGCAATTGCATAAAAAAGAAAGAAAAAAAAACAAAATTTACTCAAAAAAGTAATGAAAAGCACATACTAAGGTAGTAATATATACCCACATCTGATGGTAAATACAAATTTAAGCCTAAGATTTTTAAGAAGGAATTTTTTTTTTAAATTCACCTATATGTTTTTTATGGAGTGCACATAAAACACAGATTACAAAAATAATAAATGCTTAAGTATGTGGACAGATGTATATCAAGAAAATGCTGAAGAATATTTTTATGACAGGTAAATTGATGATATGGAAAAAAACCAAACTAAGGATGAAAACAGGACAAACATAAGGTGATGCTAGTGGTAAAGAACCTGCCTACCATTTCAGGAGACACTAGAGATGCAAGATTAATCCCTGGTTCTAGAAGACTCCCTGGAGGAAGAAATGGCAAACTGCTACATTTTCTGTTTCCAGGCAGATTTGCCTGGAAAATTCCATGAACAGAGAAGCCTGGTGGGCTACAGTCTGGGGCCACAAGGACTCAGACATGACAAAATGAGCAAAGATGAAAAAGGTCACTTAATTGTAGAAATGTCTATTTAGTTCTTTGGCCCATTTTTTGATTGGATCATTTATTTTTCTGGAGTTGAGCTGCATAAGCTGCNACCATTCAGAAAACGAAGATCATGGCATCTGGTCTCATCACTTCATGGGAAATAGATAGGGAAACAGTGGAAACAGGGTCAGACTTTATTTTGGGTGGCTCCAAAATCACTGCAGATGGTGATTGCAGCCATGAAATTAAGAAACTTAGTCCTTGGAAGAAAAGTTATGACCAACCTAGATAGCATATTCAAAAGCAGAGACATTACTTTGCTGACTAAGGTCCGTCTAGTCAAGGCTATGGTTTTTCCTGTGGTCATGTATGGATGTGAGAGTTGGACTGTGAAGAAGGCTGAGCACTGAAGAATTGATGCTTTTGAACTGTGCTGTTGGAGAAGACTCTTGAGAGTCCCTTGGACTGCAAGGAGATCCAATCAATCCATTCTGAAGGAGATCGGCCCCGGGATTTCTTTGGAAGGAATGATGCTAAAACTGAAACTCCAGTACTTTGGCCACCTCACTCCAAGAATTGACTCAATGGAAAAGACTCTGATGCTGATGAGATGGCCGGATGGCATCACGGACTCGATGGACGTGAGTCTGAGTGAACTCCGGGAGTTGGTGATAGACAGGGAGGCCTGGAGTGCTGCAATTCATGGGGTCGCAAAGAGTCGGACATGACTGAGCGACTGAACTGAACTGATCCATTTTAGTTCACTGATTCCTAAAATGTCAGTGTTCACTCTTGCCATCTCCTGCTTGACCACATCCAATTTACTCTGATTCACGGAACTAACATTCCAAGTTCCTATGCAATACGGAGAATTTTTAGCAGAGCTGTGAGTAATCCAAGTCATGTCCTTTGGTTACACAATATTAAGGGATAAAAGTGAATGCAGGGAGCCCATTTAGGAAGCTGTTCTGCACAGTTACAGAGGAAATGCTGAAGCCCTGGATTAGGGTGGTAGCTGCAGAGGTGGTGAGAGGCAGAGTATAGCTACACTTTAAGGCAGAATACCTAGCAATACCTAGCCACTGAAGACTTTAAACACTTTGCTGTGTTACATTTTATGTTTCTAAAATGCTTACATCGAACATCTGGCTTTAAAAGTCTTTATAAGCATGCGTGACAATACATAACTAGAGACCCCAAAAATGCACCTCAAAACGACCTCAGTAAACTCTTTTTGTTTGGTTCAGTGATTCACAAGATAAAAGGTTCTTCACTTTGGCCTAATTAAAAAAAAAAAAGAAATCCAGTGAAAAGAAAAATCTAAAAGGCAGTTTACAGGTCACTCTGGAGAAGCGAGTATTCACTCTCTAAATTTGTTATTCCAGGTCACCTGCGAATGAGCCTTGCTTCCTCTCTAGTACTCATTCAACCACTAGTATTTGCTAAGGGTGTTATGTGGCAGGAACCATGCTATTCCTAGGTGCTGCCATCTCAAACATAAAAAGTGCCTAAGATATATAAAAATCAAAAGGATTTAGTCTTATTCTCTATTTATTTATATTAAAATGAAACTATAAATAATGCATAAATAACTCTTAAAGGTTTGAGTACTAAACATAAGAAGTAATCCACTATATAAAGCAAAAATATAACAGACATCTCAGAGAATATCCATTCAGCTCACTAGAAGTCTACTTTCCCTAAGGACTTACAACTCACTTGACATCCCAATGGCCTCCTATAACCACAGATATATTTATTAGATGGTTCCATATTCCATAGGGCTTCCCAGGTGGCACTAGTGGTAAAGAACCTGCCTGCCAATGCAGGAGAATACCAGACTCAGGTTCAATCCCTGGGTTGGGAAGATCCCCTGGAAGAAGCCATGGCAACCCACTCCAGTATTCTTGCCTGGAGAATCCCATGGACAGAGGAGCCTGGTGGGCTAAAATCCATACGGTCACAAAGAGTCAGACACAACTAAAGCAGCTTAGTATGCACGCACATATTCTGTGCCATCACAAACTGGACAAGGAATGGGCACTTGAACAAGGTGGGCCCAATCTTACCCTTAACATTTTGCTGAACTCACATGTTCAAAATAAGGTGCTAAAGGTTTATTCTTACATTCAATGAGACTCAACAATGACCTAATAAATTCCATTTTGCTCACAATAAGCTAGGTTTTCTTAACCTGCAACCAAAGATTTTAATTAAAACATACTTGTTTTACTTAGCTTTAACTATAGCCAATCTACCTTCAAGATTAAATTAAAAATTCGTATCAATCCTTCTAAGCACATGCAAAGTTTGATACACTAACCGGATTTTAGTTTAACCATGTGTTGACAAGAGTCAACAGACTAAATTCAGTCTCTCATATATCTGTTCTCCCTACATGACAATCAGTCCTTCACTTTCCGTGCCATCGTATTCAGACGGTTCTGCAAAGTCTAGGTGACATTATACCCATTCCACGTAGGTACAACAGCCACACAAATCACCCACAGCAGTCCTAGTAACCACAGAGAATATAATCTGAAACTTCTCTCCTTCTAAGATAACAACAAAATGCACTGTTATAGAAATCCAATTTTGTTTATAATTTATTGTTTGTCAGTTTTAAATCCCTACACTCAGTTAAAGTGCAGCACAGGAAAACTGCCGGTGTTCAGCAACTACTCTACCTTAGCAGCCAAAACAGATCGCACAAAATGCCCCTCAAAGAAGATTCAAAACAAAACTGCTGATACCTGGCTTTAATAAAAATAAGAAAACAACAAACTGGGAAGCTCCTAGGTGTGGATACCCAATACATCTCCTTAGGCCGTAAGTGCAAAATTAAGAGCATAGCTAGCATATATAAGACTTCCAATCATATCTGAGAGCTTATTAAATTTTATAATTTTTACTTGGTTTAAGTTCAACAACTGTACTTTTGGGGAGGAAGGACTCCTTTAATGGAGAAAAATAAATTAAATTGTATTTACGAAATGACAGTCCTCTACTAGTTTTTCCCTCACTTTAAAAATGTCAAAGGCAGTAACATTTAATTTCCACTACATCCACCCATATGTGCAAGCACTATGACAGAAAACTTAGAACTAAATGGATCAAGTCAACCACTATGTTTTTCTGTTATAGTTCTTCCTCCTTCACTCAGGAACTTTATTTGTATACAAAATATTGTAACTGTCCTTAAGGAATTAATTCAGACAAGATCAATCACTGCTACCTCAGAAAAGGAAACAACAGTATTAACGATATTTGCAGTCCTTAGCTTAACCCTTTCTCTAGCAACCTCATAAATATTCACAGGTTAACAGACTAGTATGAAATTTAGTGAGATCAAGAATTTCTAAGACTATCAGATTAAAAAGATTGTTGGCAAGGGTATAGGGAAATGGGACCTTCATATATGCAAAAGGATCTTCTGGTATTTAAAAATAGCAAACTTTAAAAAACCTTTATGGGGGGCAAACCTGCAATATATATCAAAATCTCAACTATGCATACCATTAGTCGGACCCAGCAATTCCACCTCTAACTAATTAGTCTAAAAACAAAACAGACTTCCCAGGGGATCCAGTGGTTTTGATGCCATGCTTTCACTGCAGGGGCCATGGGGTCACTTCCGGTTAGGGAACTAAGATCTCACATGCTGCAGCCAAAAAACAAATAAAACAACAACAACAAAAAAAAAAAAAAAAACATACACACAAAGATGTATGTACCAAAATGCTTGTCACGGCATTTGTCCATTCAAAAGTATAAAGAATAGACTGCAAGAGGATAAGAAAAGATGAAAAAAAATAAGGGACTGGAACTTCCCTGGTCCAGTGGTTAAGAATCCACCTGCCAATGCAAGGGAGATGGGTTTGATCACTGGCCGGGGGAGCACTTAAGTCTATGTGCTACAACTTCTGAGCCCACGCTCCAGAGCCACGCTCTGCCACAAGAGAAGACACCGCAACAAGCGGCCCACAAATCCCAACTAGAGAGGAGTCCATGCTCACCACAACGAGAGAAAGCTCGTGCAGCAACAAAGACCCAGGGCAGCCAAAAATAACAACTAAATAAAAGATGAATATAGTTGGGGCAAAAAAGACAGCCTCAACTTGTAGTGGCACCAAAGACAGAGGTAAGTGAACATTGTTTATAAAGTAGGAAAACAAATTACCAGAATATCTACTATTATGTTCAGTCCTGTAATGGACTCTATACTCCAACAGAAAATTACAATGCATATACATATGTACTGACATCAAGATATGCTTAAGTGATAAGAGAGACATAACAAGATGTTTAGTGATATACCTAAATCTACTCATTTATGCTTTTAAATTCATGTTCAAAGATCTGAAAAGAATAAAATGTTAGCAACTTTTATGTCTAGATGGGGGTTTATGGGTGGTTGTAATTTCTTTCATCGTATGTTTTTCATCTTTATATTACATTTGTCTTTCTTTTTAACCTACATCTAATATTTACAACAAATCAACTATCTCCTAGAAACTCTCTGTCTCTTTGGCTTTCTGAGACAGAAAGGTTTGGCTTTAGCTTCTCCCTCCATTTTTCTTTGCTACTTCTTTCATTACTTATTAACACCTCTGCTTATCCTGTCACTAGCTTCAGGGACTACATGGTATCTTTCTAATATATGATATAATAAAAATTTATAATAGCTATCATTATTGGGCATTTAAGTTCATGCCAGGTTCTCTACCACATTCTTTAGAATCCATTACCTTCAGTCAACTAGTTTTCTTATTCAATACATAGACTCCACATGTATTGAATGTATTTTCCACATTCCTGGCAAACACAGACTGGGCTTAAATACTTTCAAAATAGAGCAGTGAAACTCAACACAGCCTCCTCTTTCTTCAGTGAATAGCACTACTGTACTCTTTAGGAAAGTTCTTCCTTATATTAAGCCAAAATATTTCCCTGTGAATTCTACCTATTTTCCTTTTCTCACAATCAGCATTTGAAGACTGCTCTCATTCTCTTCTTTAGCTCCTCTTCCCTACAAATGGTAAAACAGTTTCAAACAACTCATCATTTGAGTTACTGGGAAGATTAGATTTTTAAAAATCAAACTGCTCAGTATAGCAACTCATCATGTTATAATAAACATTAATAAATAATAAAGCAGTATTCTCTGGTAAAAACAATACTGAATCAGAAATCCAGAAAACTAAAATTCTAACCTGACTTCAACTTAATTAATTATCTGAGACGCATTATCCTCCTCCACAAAATGTTGGACCAGACAAACTCTTCAGATTTTCCGTCTATAATTCTGAGAATCTGTGGATGGTCACATAGATTTTGTAGCTTCCGTACTCAGTACTGGTGAGAATGTGATAAGTATGTACTAATATAAACACTAACTATGAAAGTGTAAACAAGCACAACTTTTCTAGAAAGCAATTTGGCAAAGAAGTTCATAACATTTAGCACAGTAATTCTTAGAGATAATCAGAGGTGCTGACAAATATTTATATACAAATATATTCATCACACTATTGAGAACATAAAAATGTAAGCAACAAAAGTATTTAAAACTGGAAGGGCTATATAAATTGTGATCTAATCATATAATGAAAGTGAAAGTGTTAGTTGCTCAGTCATGTCCAAATCTCTGCGACCCCATGGACTGTAGCTTGCTTGCCAGGCTCCTCTGTCCATGGAATTCTCCAGGTAAAAATACCATTCCCTTCTCCAGGGGATCTTCCCGACCCAGGGATCAAACTCGGGTCTCCTGCATTGCAGGCAAATTTTTTTTACCGTCTGATCCACCAGGGAAGCCCAATCATATAATAGGTTCATGGAAAACCAAAAATGTATCACTTTGTTATTTTAAGTTAGCCTTAAACATCATTCCTAAAATAGTTTCTTTTCACAGCCTTCTCTACTAGAGATCTCTTTACAATGGTGGAGGGTAATAAGAGTCCTTCTCTGAAATTTTGGCTTAGAATACATGGATTTAAAATTTAAAATACCTTCAAGCTATAGATTCCAAAAATATATTATACCTAGACACAAACAATTTTATAAACACTTTCATAAATACTAAGTAAAACATAATTTTCAAGAAAAAAAATAAAGAAATATTCTGCATGAAATATCAAGTATGTTTTCATCGTACTAAGAAGAATTGTATCAAAGTTCCTTTTTCTCTACTAACCACACCAACAAAAATGGTTCTTCAGGCTCCTGGAAAGCAGGAGCAATTCTAGTGAAATACAGTTATGCAAGAAGAAAAAAAAAATTAAAGTTTAATACTTATTTAGTGCCTTGTGATTTGTGCACTTCTCCGTAGTCTTTATAGTTATGTGGGGAAAACTAACACCAAAATGCAAATTCATGATCCTGTGTTTCTCAGAGAGGATTTCATCAAGGTAAATACTGAAAAAGTCACGGCATATCTGAGAGCATGCTGTCACCTTGCCTTGATAACACCTGGAAGCCTGAACAAAGCAGCAGTCCTGCTCTACCTGATGACTTCTGAACGAGCCAGCTTAAGATCCCTTTGTGTTCACGTGCTCAGTCTTGTCCAGCTCTTTGCGACCCCGTGGACTGTAGCCCACCAGGCTCTTCCGCACATGGGATTTTCCAGGCAGGAATCCTGAGGCGGAGCGCCATTTCCTATTCCAGGGGATCTTCCCGATCCAGGGATAGAACTTGCACCTCTTCTGTCTCCTGCATTGGCAGGTGGACTCTTTACCACTAATGCCACCTGGGAAGCCCCCTAAAACTCTTTTGGCCCTGCTGCTGCTAAGTCGCTTCAGTCGTGTCCGACTCTGTGTGACCCCACAGATGGCAGCCCACCAGGCTCCCCCGTCCCTGGGATTCTCCAGGCAAGAACACTGGAGTGGGTTGCCATGCATGCAACCATGCAAATGCATGCAAAGTGGCTTCAGTCGTGTCCAACTCTGTGCAACCCCATGGACAGCGGCCCACCAGGTTCCTCCTAGATATTTCAAAAGCTGTACCAAAATATTATGAAGTTCTAGAAGGCAAGAAAGGCCAGGGATTAGAACAATGCAACTAGCTGCTTGACAAAGACCATTATTTGGTCTTATGACCAACCTCATGTAAAATAAATATTTAACAATTCTACACAGTGTATAGGGATGAAACATGCCAAATAAAGTTATGCTTGTTTTCCTTTCTTAAATTTATTCTTGTTTTCTAATGAACCTAAATTTGTTCTGCCTGTCAGAAGCCAAAGGCAAAATTGTGTTCTCTTCTTCCCAGAAACTTATAATAAAGTAGTGATAAATAAATCTAAGTCAAATTTCTGGGACCTACTTGAAAATTTGGCAATTGAACACTCAGAATCTCCCCCCAGGATATTTGACTCCTTTTAAAAACACCATTTATTTTTATTTATATACAACATAACCTCAAACATGGTAACAGTTACCAGGTAAACTAGCATTATCCAACACACAGCAGAGGAACTGCCTAGAAAAGAAAATTGCTTTGCCACTCTGAGTTAGATACATTCATTTATTTAAAAGGGTAACAAATGAAAGAGCAAGAAAATAATGTGCAGCTCTCTAAAAAAATCTAATTCTGATGTTCCTACTGCTCAGAGTTTGGGATTTTAATATTTTTTCCTTCAGTGTGAAACACATAGAAACCAAATTAATGGAGACCATGATAGAGAATCTGGTTAAAGAGATTTAAAATAATTTATTTTGCAACAAGTCAAAGGCTAAAAAGGGAATCTGAGTCTTTAGAGCTTTTTTCTACTAAGTTCTTAATACCTCCATGAGTCAAAAATCCCACCTGTAACTCTGGTTATAGACAAAGAGAAAGGTTCATGCATATTTCAAATCTTCAATCATTATCTGTCAATTAAGTGGATAGAAGAGAAATTACACATACCACTTCTGCAAAACTTATGGAGTGTGAGAATCAGATACTCTGTGGTGAATCAGATAGCTCTCAGTATAATGAAATAAAACTTAGACTGACCATATTTAATCAAGAAAATTAAAGATACCATGATTCTTTACTAATAAACCCTCTTACAATCAAATGGAGTCAGTTATATTTTAAGAATAAAAATGTTTAATAATCCATGAGGTATATAGTGAGGTAGGTAAGCAATATTTATCATCAAGAGATAAAAGCACTGACTTGTGCTGTGATGTTATCTACCACAGAGTCCCCACCACAGCAGGAATAACGTCCATGGAAAGGCACAGCTGGTTTCAATTTCTAAGAAAGCACAACACAGGAGAAGAAAGTGGAATACTTTACTACTTACTTGCCTCCTTCCTCATTTTCCATTGCATCTCTCAGGAAAAGAAAAAGGTTTGGAGTTAGGGAAGGGAAGGCTTGGACAACTGGCCACAGGTACATTTTCCAGAGCTTCTAAGGCATGAAACCAGTTATAGAAAGAAACCTGACTGACCAGAAGCATTAAGGGAGTGGTTCAGCAACCCAATTCCCCACTTCCATTCACATTCCAAGTCCCTGCACATGAGAGAACGGAACGACTGTGGTTTCGGTTTAACAACTAAGCACAAATCACCTGTATATTGTCTTATTAGTACCTACTGACATTTTCATAACATAATCCTACTTAGCATTTTGGAATACAATCCTGTGTCTCTCATAGTTTCACAAGTGCCTGACAACAAAATACATGTCACAATAACAAACAACAGTCTGTTCATTTTCAGAGATGCTTCACGCAAATAATCACTCCAGATACGCTGCTGCTGCTAAGTCGCTTCAGTCATGTCCGACTCTTGATGACCCCATGGACTGCAGCCCACAAGGCTCCTCCATCCATGGGATTTTCCAGGCAAGAACACTGGACTGGGGTGCCATTGCCTTCTCCATCCAGATACGCTAGTGCTTCACTATTCAGTATGTCCTTTTAAATTCTCCCTCTCCATTTGCCACTAAAGTTTTTTAGGTCAAATATTGAAAGAGGAATGAAAGGCAAAGTAGGCAAAAAATATTTTAAGAAATCATCTATACAATACTGTAAACTAATTAGCCTCCAATTAAAATAAATAAATTTATGTTTTTAAAAAAGCATCTAGCTCTTATAATGATGCTTTAGTCAAAATAAATCTGTGAATAAAAATTGCTAAAGGGTATCAGTGACCTGTGAATCATGACATAAAATGGAAGAAGTCTCTAAAGATTAAAGAGAAGTAGAGTCCTAATTTCAAAATGAGAAAGGCAAATCCCTAACACAATAGAACCAGAAAGGTTTCGTGACAGTTCTATGCATCAATATCAAGAACAGTTCAAAACCAGAGTATTTACAGATGGCAAACAGGCACCTGCAGGCTTTCCTGGTGGTTCAGTGGTAAAGAGTCCACCTGTGAATGCAGGAAATGCCAGTTCAGCTCCTGAATTGGGAAGATCCCCTGGAGAAGCAAATGGCAGCTGACTCTAGTATCCTTGCCTGGGAAACCCCATGGACAGGGGAGCCTGGCAGGCTCTGTAGTCCATGGGGTCACAAAAGAGTTGGACACAACTTGGCAACTAAAACAACAGGCACATGAAAAGATGCTCAACACTGTGAATTATCACAAAACTGCAAATCAAAGCTACAATGAGGTACCACCTCACACGAGTCAGAATGGCCATCATTAAAAAGTCTGCTGCTGCTGCTGCTGCTGCTGCTAAGTCGCTTCAGTCGTGTCCGACTCTGTGCGACCCCATAGACTGCAGCCCACCAGGCTCCGCCATCCCTGGGATTCTCCAGGCAAGAACACTGGAGTGGGTTGCCATTTCCTTCTCCAATGTGTGAAAGCGAAAAGTGAAAGTGAAGTCGCTCAGTCATGTCCGACTCTTAGCGACCCCATGGACTGTAGCCTACCAGGCTCCTTCGTCCATGGGATTTTCCAAGCAAGAGTACTGGAGTGGGTTGCCATTGCCTTCTCCGATTAAAAAGTCTACAAATAACAAATAGTGGAGAGGGGGTGGAGAAAAGGGGACGCTTGTACACTGTGGTAGGAATGTGAGCTGGTGCAGCCAAATATGGAAAACAGTATTGAGGTCACTCAAAAAACTAAAAAGCCAGAACTACCACATGACCCAGCAATCTCACTCCTGGGCATATATCCAGACAAAATTATAATTCAAAAAGATACGTTCACACCCCTATCCCTACCCAATGCTCAAAGCAGCACTATGCACAATAGCCAAGACATGGAAACAACCTAAACGCCCACTGACAGATGAATGGATAAAGGAGATGTGGTACATATATACAATGGAATACTACTCAGCCATAAAAAAGAATAAAATAATGCCATCTGCAGCCATATGGTTGCAACTACAGATTATCATAGTAAGTGAAGTTAGAAAGAAAAAGACAAATACTGTACGATACAACCTACATGTGGAATCTAAAATATAGACATGAAAAGGGGACGCTTGTACACTGTGGTAGGAATGTGAGCTGGTGCAGCCAAATATGGAAAACAGTATTGAGGTCACTCAAAAAACTAAAAAGCCAGAACTACCACATGACCCAGCAATCTCACTCCTGGGCATATATCCAGACAAAATTATAATTCAAAAAGATACGTTCACACCCCTATCCCTACCCAATGCTCAAAGCAGCACTATGCACAATAGCCAAGACATGGAAACAACCTAAACGCCCACTGACAGATGAATGGATAAAGGAGATGTGGTACATATATACAATGGAATACTACTCAGCCATAAAAAAGAATAAAATAATGCCATCTGCAGCCATATGGTTGCAACTACAGATTATCATAGTAAGTGAAGTTAGAAAGAAAAAGACAAATACTGTACGATACAACCTACATGTGGAATCTAAAATATAGACACAAATGAACTTATCTATACAACAGAAACAGACTTACAGAGAATAAACTTGTGGTTGCCAAAAGGGACAGAGGTGGAGAGGGCTTCAGTGGGAGTTTGGGGTTAGCAGAACCAAACTATGATATACAGAATGGATAAGCAACAAGGTCCTACTGCATAGCACAGGGAACTATAATCAATATATTGTGATGGAAAAAAATATGAAAAATAATGTACATATATGTATAACTGAATTGCTTTGCTGTACAGCAGAAATTAACACAACATTGCAGATCAACCATACTTCAATTAAAAAACTAAAAAAAAGTATTTAATAGAAGCAGAGGATTCACTGACATTAAACTACACTGGCCTAAGCCATCATTTATTCCTTGAGTTATAGGACTAGTAGATGAGAAGAATACTAGAAACAGGGATATCTGGATTTCAACAAAGAATCTACCAAAATTGTCTTCTGAGAGGCCATGGCAGGGTTTTTAACCTCAGCATTATTGACATTTTGCATTGAGGATGTTCAATAACGTCTCTGGCCTCAGGATCCACCAGTTGTGATGACCAAAAATGGCACTCGCAATATGCCGAAGTTCCCCTGGGAGGCAAAACCACCCTTGATTAAGAAGTACTGACTTATGGCAAAGTGGAGAAATACAAGATAAGTAAGAGTGGTTTCTGAAATTCATAAGTAATTGAACAGCTATTCAAAAGAAACTGAAAAGCTGTATTCAGGGTGGTAATGATGGATCATGTCCATTTTGAAACAGGTTTGTGTGTGTGCACACGTGTGGTCAGTCACTCAGTGATGCCCAGCTCTTTTTGGCCCATGGACTACAGCCCACCAGGCTCCTCTATCCATGGAATTCTCCAGGTAAGATTACTAGAGAGGGTTGCCATTTCCTACTCCAGGGGATCTTCTTGAGCCAGGGATTGAACCTGTATCTCCTTCATTGTACTAATGATCCAGAAAATGTACATAGATAGGTTCATCAAATTGGAAGACATGAAATCAGATGATATGAAAAAAAAAAAAAGTGGATGGGGACACCCAAAGAACTACAGAATTCATCCATAGTGATGTTTGTGTTTGTGTAATGGTTTGAAAATTGATTCTTTCGAAAATAAGTTTTCCTAAGGTAAGTCAGCCCTGAATATAAGGTAGTTTTAAAGATCAATGAGACAGAAAATACAAGCCATATAATAATGTTATTCTGTTCATGAAGTCTGTAAAACACTGCTTTGAAAAAAATTTACAATACCATACGAGATAAAACATATGTTAACATTATTATGGTCGAACTCCCCTGCCTTTCACTGTGGACACAGGGCTTTCAAGTAGAGTAAGAGATTCCTACACAGATGATATAATATAATTAAGAAAACACAAGGTATAACACAATACTAGGTAGTAATACTCTAGTTTAAGTAAATCTATGAAAGTTTACAAATTGAATCTCTCTCCCAAGAAATGCTTCCTGAACTTCCAAAATAAAAGCGATTTCTCTCATGCCCAAATATCCTTGGAAGATATTTCTTCACTGTTAATTGTTTCCTTATAATTTTTAGTGTTTAATTAAAAGAGATAACCTGATAGTTTATAACCCCTTGAAAATAGGACAGAACTTTATTCTCTTATCTGTTTTATAGATTGTCCAGTACACGGTTGGCCATATATGGTGAACCATCACATTTGTTAAATAAATAAATTAGTGAGAATTTAACATTTTTAAAGTATTTATTTGGCTGCACAGGTCTTAGGATATATGGGATCTTTAGGTGCAGCACGGAGAAGGCACTGGCACCCCACTCCAGTACTCTTGCCTGGAAACTCCCATGGACGGAGGAGCCTGATAGGCTGCAGTCCGTGGGGTCGCTAAGAGTCGGACACGACTGAGCGACTTCCTTTTCACTTTAAACTTCCATGCATTGGAGAAGGAAATGGCAACCCACTCCAGTGTTCTTGACTGGAGAATCCCAGGGACAGAGGAGCCTGATGGGCTGCCGTCTATGGGGTCACACAGAGTCGGACACCACTAAAGCAACTTAGCAGCAGCAGCAGTAGGTGTAGCATGCGAACTCTTAGTTGCAGCATGTGGGATCTAGTTCACAGATCAGGAATCAAACCCCGGCCCCTTGCATCGTGAGTGTGGAGTCTTAGCCACTGGACCACCAGAGGAATCCAAAGAATTTAATACTGTTCAATAAAAGTGTTTAAATTTTAAATTTCAAAAATAGATGACAGAATCAGAATACAAAAGCCTGGAATCAAGATAAAAAAGTCAAGAGCTTCAGAAAAAAATTTAATGAGAATAAATGTAAAGTTCCTTTTCTGGACCTGAGAATCAAAGAGTAGAAGCCCCATTCTATTCTTCATAATATAGGTGAATGAACTACATCCTTAAAAATGAATACACCGAATCTCAAGAAATACTATTTTTTTTTTAATTTTATTTATTGGCTGCACTATGTCTGAGCATGTGGTTCTAGTTCCAGACCAGGGATCGAACCCAGGCCTCCTGCATTAGGAGCACAGTTTTAGCCCCTGGACCACCAAGGAGTCCTACTACTCTCTTTTAAGTGATCATATTCTTCATTGTGAACTGCCCACTTATTGATTGATAAATATGTTCTCTTACAATGAAGCATAAACAAGGATATTCATATAACAATCCAATATCCAAAATAAGAGTATGAGAAAAAGTAAATGCATACTATTAAATGAAATGCAGACGTTTAAAAGAATGAGATACAGATCTTTATTGAAAGAAAGAGAGGCTGGGGCAGGTGGGGAGGGAAGGAAGAGAGAAAAGGCGGTAAGAAAGAAGGGAGGGAGGGAGACATTAAATTATGAAAAACCAAGCTACAGAAATGTTACAAGATCCCACTCGCAAATACATACACATGTGTGTATATATGTACATATATATTTTATATATATACATTTTTTATCTGTCCCCTGGTGCTCATATGGTGAAGAGTCTGCCTGCAATGCGTGAGACCTGAGTTCAATCCCTGGGTGGGAAAGATCCCCTGAAGAAGGAAATGGCAACCCACTCCCGTATTCTTGCCTGGAAAATCCCCCAGACTGAGGAACATCGCGGGATATAGTCCACAGGGTCGCAAGAGTCAGATACAACTGAGTGATATCACTTTCTTTCTGTCATATTATATAGTTTAAATTTATATAGCTATGTAAGGCAAAAGGGATGGATGAAGGAATGGAATGTTTTATATTTGAATTAATTCTTTTTCAGTGAGAATGTGTTATTTAGATAATTTTAAATAATATTAATGTAAATATTCATCCTCTAAAACCTAAACCTAGTTTCTTTTATAGTCTTAGTGCACAAATCAATATTAGTTTTTGAACAAGTATAATGAAAGAAATATAATTCTTAAGTTTCCTCTCACTTCAAAGAAATTCTGTCTCAGTCATGCTGGGTTTCCCTGAAAAGTCAAAGAGAAGGCCTCTATCCTATATAAAATCCATTTCCATTTATCTGGTACACAAAGCTATAGGTCATTAAAAATTAGCACATACATCTCCAGTAATATTTTCTACTGCTATTTCCTCAAGTCTGGATACCGCCTGGTAAACCTGGAGAACACCACATTCCCAATTTTTTCCCACTTAATGTTCCCCAAATAATTGTAACTATAAGAGCACTTGCCTCTGGAATTATGTGCTCACTAAAAATTACCAGTCATAAAAACCCACAGAATGGGAGAAAATATTTGTAAACAAAGTAACCAACAAAGGATTAAATCTCCAAAATATACAAACAGTTCATGCAGCTCAATTAAAAAAAAACCCAAACCCAATCAAAAAATGGGCAGATCTAAATAGACATTTTTCCAAAAAAGACATACAAATGGCTAAAAATTACATGAAAACATGTTCAACATCACTAATTATTAGAGAAATACAAATCAAACCTACAATATAACAAGATATCACACAGGTCAGAATGACTGTTAACAAGAATTCTACAAATAATAAATGCTGGAGAGTGTAGAGAAAAGGGACGTCTTGTACACTGTTGCTAGGAATGTAAACTGATACACTGATAGAATTACTATATGATTTAGCAATCCCACTCCTAGACATATACCCAGAGAAAATCTTAATTCCAAAAGGGACATGCACTCCAATATTCACTGTAGTACTATTTACAAAAGCTGAGAAATGGAAGCAACCTAAACGTCCACCAACAGAGGAGTAGATAAAGAATGTGTGGTGCATATATACAATGGAATATTACTTGGTCATGAAAAAGAATGAAATAATGCCACTTGCAGCAACACAGATAGACCTAGAAACTGTCATACTGAATGAAGTATGTCAGACAGAGAAAAACAAATATCATGACATTGCATATATGTGGAACCTAAAAAAAAAAAAATGAACTTATTTACAAAACAGAAAGAATCACAGATAGAGAAAACAAACATGGTTACTAGAGGAGAAAGGGGGGATAAACTGGAAGATTGGCACTGACATATACATACAGCTATATATAAAATAGTTAACAAACAAGGACCTATCATATAGCACAAGGAACTCTACTCAATACTCTGTAATAACCTATATGGGAGAAGAACTAGAAAAGAGTAGATATATGCATATGCATAACTGATTCACTTTGCAGTACACCTATAACTAACACAACATTGCAAATCAACTATACTTCAATTAAAAAAAATTTTTTTTTTTAATTACCAGTCATAAACAATTCTCAAGACATGGAAAACCCTCACTATTTTCAAGCAAACACCCACAGCTCCTGATGAAATTGCATAATAAAAGGTCATCTTTTGCCAAACAAAACTCAAGGTCTCTCACTTCATTAAACAGCTAAAAGTAAATATATTTGCCCAGTACTTTGGATTTTTACCAACCTTCAAAAACATCCCACTATAGTCAACAGTTGCTATGAAGATATGTATAATATAAAGAATTTTTCCCTTTCCTGTAATCTGGGAAACTAATGTAGTTAAAGTACTTTAGAAATCAGTAAGGATATAGAAGATAAGTTTAGTCAAACAAAGTGATGATGAAAAGTATGTCATGGAGCTAAATGATAAGCCTAAAGATCTGTATAATAATATAGCCTAAAGACTCATATGATAGTACAAACAAAAGCACCTGAAGTAGGTTAAGTAGGTTATTTTCTAAAGTATTGTTATTTCCTAAACATATTTCTCATTGTTTATAAAGCACTATGCAACAAAAATAAAATGTGATCCATATTTTAAAAAGTAGAAAGAATAAATAAAAAGTAGAAAGAAACAGATGAAATTAACAATATATATCATCTATCCAAAAATATTCAGATGATTTCAACATGTAACAGATGCTAAAAAATTATTAATAAGATAATTTATCTTTTTTTAGTCTTTGAAATCTATACTTCACACACACCACCTTTTGCATTTGGACTAATCACATTTCAAGTGCTCCACAGACACACGTAGTAGTTCCTACATTGGTCAGAGAGCATCTATAACATAAGTGGGTCAAATACAATGTCTAAATTTCTAAAGCACAGTTATATAATCAAAAGAAGCCCTAAATACCTAAGCAAAAGCAAATGTCTTTAGCATAATCTTTAAAGGCAGATGTGGTAAACAATCAAGTCAAAATATGAGAATAACAGTTAATACTTACTAAACATTTCATATGTACCAGACCCTACTTTAAGTGCTTGTCAAGCATTTCTCATTTGATCAAGCACAAAAGCCTCTGATGCTGGCACTAGTAATACCTTCATTTTACAAACAAGGAAACTAGGACAGAAGGAAGGTAAATGAAGGGTTAACCCAGGCAGTAGGAGGTTTAACTCAAGAGCTCATGTACTTAATCACTATACATGCTATACTTTAAGAAAAAAAAAAAGTTGATTTAGAAAAGATAAAATATGGAATAGTAAAATCATTTCTTTAGGAATTAATAGGTTATTAAAACTGAATAATATAATTCTTGTCCACAAGAAGCTCCAAACTCCAAAAAGAATAAAAACAATTTTAGGTTTGAATTTTTATTTGTATACTATTATTACCACACATATTTTATTTAAATTTATGATAAATGTTTATAATATATTTATTCACAATCATCATTGAAAATTATAGATTTAGCTTTAAAATGAAAAAAAGATTATTTTGTGGTCAAGAAATTTCAAATTTATTTCAAGCTGCACTTTTCTATTTTACAAACTCATTTTATTTCTGATCTCATTATGCTAATTTTATTGCAGACTTCTTTTTAACAGTCTCATTCTCTTTTATGAAGGGAAGGAAAAGAGCTTATCTTTCTCCTATTCACCTATCATTCAAAGGTGTAAAAAAATATGAGAAGATAAAATAGGCAAAAAAAAAAGTTAGCTTCTTTCCTATATCTCAATTCTAAGAAAAAGCAGAAAACTATATAATAACATCATTTTAAATGGATACATTGTACCCCAAGATTCTTTGATAAAACCAGGAGACAACATTCCCTTTCACACGCATATACCCTTGGCAGAATGATATAAATACTGTCTAATGGTCATAAAATTTTCAGATAAGATGTCAGTTATCTCCTTAGAAAATAACATTCAAAAATACCTGGTCTGAAATAAACAGTCCCATGTTAAAGAAAATCTGGACCAGAGCTTAAATTGTCTGACCTCTAAAAATCACAAGATAAGGATAGCCTTGATCCCTGGTTGAAGGCCATTGCTGTCTGCCAACTTTGACGTTTTCAGAGTGTCTCTGGAAAGCCTGATCACACCACCTTCAGTTACATAATAAACCTATCGCCTTACTGGTTTTAGTATCCCTCCCACATATTTAAAACTTGACAAAGGTGGCCAGATGTTAAGAGGGGGCCCTTTAATGGAAGACTGCATTTGCACAACATGCCTGAGCAGATATTTAGCAAGGAAACAGGTTCAAAAGTCAACCTGCCACAAGCCATAATGAAGAAACATCTCAGCTTACAAAAAATGTTACAGAAATATGCTCATGCCACTTAGATTTTCCCTTTGGTATTTGAACAACTTTGTCAAATATGCAAATGTTTCAGAGAGCCTGCAAAGCTCATCTGTGGTTTCTTTTGTCTTTAGTTTTCCCTTTTGACAGCAGGCTATTTATGTTTCAGGCGCTGGGTCTGGCCCTCTCATGTGCATCACCCTGTTAAGTTGTCCAACTGTCCTTCAATTAGAGTTTCTGCTTTACAGAGAGGGAGGCAGAGTCACTGACCTTTAGCCCTTTAGAGTTAGAAAGGAACCAAGGATGTATCCCCCCAGGCAGGGCTTCTTTCAGCTTCTTTCTATAACACAGGGACTTCTTTCCCGTTTCATTCCCTACTTACCAACCAATTTATCTACCATGGGTACCTTCATGCTCTCAAGTACCAGCTCAAACATGTAATAAATAATAAAATTCCAGTAACACTAAAACATGAAAGGTGAATTGTAGGGTATGTGAATTCTATCTCAATAAAGCTGATGCTAGAAAATAAAAAAAAAATTAAACATAAGCAGGATAATAACATCAACTTTCCAATTATCCTAATAGTAAATCATAGATAGCATGGCTGAACCACAGGTAATCAAAAAACCTAATCTATAACTCATCTCTCAAATGTTTATAGACCAGTCCTTTACTATTGCTACCTTTTAAAATACTTATTACTTCACTCATAGATTACTGTATAAGAGTTTCAGCCTCCTCAATTATTATTTTTCCATTTTCCCTGTACGTTAAACTAAATCCTTACATCTAGTTTTTAAGATCTTCCCTAAATTGGCCCCATATACCACTCATTATTTCTCATCATGTGGGCAAGCAATCTCTTTGGGGTCCTACGAACATATCAAGCCTTGTGCTGGATGCTGTGTCTTAAATAATCCCATCCTATTAACCAGATGGGCTTCCCTGGTGGTTCAGTGGTAAAGAATCTGCCTGCCAATGCAGGAGACGTGGGTTTGACCCCTGGGTTAGGAAGATTCCCCTGGAGAAGAGAATGGCAATCCACTCCAGTATTCTTATCTGGGAAATCTCTTGGACAGAGGAGCATGACAGGCTACAGTCCATTGGGTAGCAAAAGTCAGACACAACTGAGAGATTAAACAACCACCAGACATATTCTTTCCCTCCATCACCTGCTCATCCTTCAAGGATTATACCAAATCCTACCCTCTCCATTAAGCTCACTCCGTAACTAGTGTATACTGCAGTCTCAGGCAATTCCTACAGTACTTAGGAGTCTTTAGTCCTACCTTTATATCCCCAGCACCTAGTAACCAGGATGGAAAAGAGAATCAATAAAAGCCTGTTATTAAAGATCTAAACGTAAGACAAGAAACTATAAAACTCCTAGAGGAGAACATAGGCAAAACACTCTCCGACATAAATCACAGCAGGATCCTCTATGATCCACCTCCCAGAATACTGGAAATAAAAGCAAAAATAAACAAATGGGATCTAATTAAAATTAAAAGCTTCTGCATAACAAAGGAAACTATAAGCAAGGTGAAAAGACAGCCTTCTGAATGGGAGAAAATAATAGCAAATGAAGCAACTGACAAACAACTAATCTCAAAAATATACAAGCAGCTTATGCAGCTCAATTCCAGAAAAATAAATGACCCGATCAAAAAATGGGCCANGTGAAAAGACAGCCTTCTGAATGGGAGAAAATAATAGCAAATGAAGCAACTGACAAACAACTAATCTCAAAAATATACAAGCAGCTTATGCAGCTCAACTCCAGAAAAATAAACGACCCAATCAAAAAATGGGCCAAAGAACTAAATAGACATTTCTCCAAAGAAGATATACGAATGGCTAACAAACACAAGAAAAGATGCTCAACATCACTCATTATCAGAGAAATGCAAATCAAAACCACAATGAGGTACCATTTCACACCAGTCAGAATGGCTGCGATCCAAAAGTCAACAATACTCAGTCTTTAAAAAAAAAAGAAAGAAAGAAATCTTGTCATCTGCAATAGCATGGATAGACCTAGAGGATATTATGTTAAGTCAAATAAGTCAGAGAAAGGCAGATAATATATGATTTCACTTATATGTGGAATCTAAAAAATGAAACAAATGAACAAACAGAACAAAACACAAACAGGAGTGACAGTAGCAACTGCCAGAATGGCAAAAGCAACAACAATCAAAGAAGCACTAGCCAGAGGGGAAGAAGAAAACCAGCCAGAAGCCATCTGAAGCCAGAGAGATAAAGCTGTATGCCCAGATTTCCCCTGTAGAGAAGATGGACGTCTCATTGTCCACACATTCTGTGAGAAGCTTTCACTGACTACAAATTGCGTTGAAAAAACTGCAAACCTAATGACTTAAAAAACTTAAGAATATGGTCTTTAGGAAGAAACAACACAAACAACTTAAATGAACTGGAAGTAGTAGGGGACACATTAGAAGAACTGTGATCCCCTACAATTTTATTGAGAAGTTGAAAGGGACCCATGTAATGAAGGAACTGAAGATTCTCTAGATGTCTAATAACCTGGTGAAAGACTGGGCTGAATTTGTGAAGCTGGCAGAACTGCCATGCCTAGAAGACCTGGTGTTTGTAGGCAATCTCTTGGAAGAGAAACATTCTGCTGAGGGGAACTGGATTGAAGAGGCAACCAAGAGAATGCCCAAACTGAAAAAGCTAGATGGTACCCCAGTAGTTAAAGAAGATGAGGAAGAAGATAACTAATACTACATTTTCCTCTTTGTGTTAACTTCTTTAAATGTTGTAAGAATAGATAAGTTTTAAACAGTTGTCTATTTTAAAGATTCTGTGTGGGGCAAATGGTTCTTAAACCTCTCATTCCTTTCTTATATTCACTGAAATCTATTCAGTATTTCTCCAACAATAACACCAACCTTATATATTCTATTTCTCTTTTTAGAAACTATACATTTTCAGTTTTTTCTTCAGTCCCAGTTACATACTGTGTGGCCCCATCTACTGAAACCTTTATAGTCTGGTCATTTTTAACAACAAAAGAATAAGTGTGTTGCTTTATTCGGTTTGTTTAGATTTTTTTAGGCCAGGCATTTAAACATATATACCTAACTTTTGAATCTGTAGGCCATCTTTCCTGAAGGTCCATCTCTTTATGACTCAGAAGCACAAATGTGTCATGCCTTTGGTTTGGGAAGAGTTCCTCTTAGAAATACAGCAGCAGCCCTAGAATCAAGACACCAAAGTTGAATTGGAAGAGTTAGTGTGAAAAAAGAAAAAATTAGTACCTTGGTGGCCTTATAGCCCATGTTTATTTACTTATCTTTTGTTCCACAAGTGTGTGCATTGTCAACTGGAATTTACATTGTATGAACCTGCACATCCACTCAAGTCCTGCGCACAATCAGCCAGTTGTTCTATGATCCAAGTCAGTGGTTAAAATGACTGTCATAATCACCCCTTTGACCAATACTTTGGCCTTATTACACATGTGGCCTGATCTTAGATAAACTTTTTTGGTTTATAGTTCCTTGTTTGATAAGGAAATGTAGATAAGCAGTAGTTATATTTAAATTCCTAGCCTAAATGTTGACTATTAATATTTTTTAAACTTTTCCCTAATAACTTCAGTCTATTGACTCTCATGTTGAAAGAAGTAATTATTGTAAAGGTATAGAACCTAAAAGACTGAATTTGGTACCTTTCAATAAATCAAATTTAGTATTTCAAAACATATTTTTAGAAATGTTTAAGTTAAACAGCTCTAAAAATGAATGATGTAAATAGTTGTGGGAGGAAAAGAGATGTCTCATTACAGAATCCCAGGCAAACGGCAATATTTTTAAGGACTGCCTCTTCTGTGAAGGATACTAGGTGATTTAACCTCAGAACTGCAAAGCAATAGCTGGATGCAGAGTTTAGAATTTATCATATAATGAAAAATTGTTTTTGGAAAATGCAAGACGTGGTAGTCAGTAATCCAGATGAAGTCCATAGTAGGCCATGACTGAGTCACTAACAGATTGCAAAAAGGAAGTCAAGAAGCCCTCTGTCAAACAGTGCCAAAAGTCCCACAATCAGAGACTATTAATGCTTGCTATTAATATTTTCCCATTTACTTGTGTAAAACCAGTCAAAGAAACAAAACTGGTTCTGGCTTTCAGAAGTTTTCAGCTATCATTTAAGTAGGAACTACATGATTTCTCTGAATCACTCTGATCAAAAGGGACCACTGTTTTGACAACCAATTCTAAATAAAAGCTTAGTACTTTTTTAGCTTACTTTTGCTCTTCCTTAGTTTGATAGGAAGAAATCTTTGCTCTGACTGGCTTATACAGTCAGAGCCTTTGAGTATTTCTTTTCAGAAACATAGACAATGAGAATTACCCTTGGTGATATTTAAGGCCCATAAACTAAGAGGAAAGATGATCTTCTTTTCTTGTACTTTGCACTTCATCTAGTAGGTAAATTTGAAGCCATGTTGCTATGCATGGATGTATTTTCAAAAGTTACACTGAAATGAATATAATAGGGAATGAATGAATGACTTCATATTGAATTTATTTATAAAATGGCTTACACTGTTGATTTTTTAAATTCTGTAGTATAGAAACTAATTTTCTGTTTCTCCTTTAAAAAAAATTAATTGGAGGCTAATTGCTTTATCTCGTTTCTTAATGTCTTTTAATCACTGGTAGTTCTCAGAGACGTGTAAGGTGCTTTTCTGTATTCATTTCACACAAAATTTATAATTCAGTTTCACTCAACAAATATTTGAATGACTTCTGTGCATCTTTTTCTTAGAATCAGAGCCAGAATTCATGTTAGAAAATGAAAGATAAGGTATATGAAGAAGTTCAGAATATTCTTTCAAATAATTCTTTATGTCATCCTTTACTGCTACAAATTTAGCTGGTAGAAAATATTTTTCATTTATGCTTCTTGGATTAGATATTTGACCTCCTTGGAATGGATTCTTCTCTGTGTTCCTTGTTTAAAGCATAATGCCACTTTAGTGGATCATTCAATTTCTTCTATTCCTGTAGTGATAGAATCAATGAAAGTGAAAAGTGAAGGTCTCTCAGTTGTGTCTGACTCCTTGTGATCCTATGGACTATAGCCCTCCAGGCTCCTCTGTCCATGGAGTTCTCCAGGCCAGAATCTTGGAGTGGGGAGCTGTTCCCTTCTCCAGGGGATCTTCCCAACCCAGGGACTGAACCAGGGTCTCCTACACTGCCCGCACATTCTTTACCGGCTGAGCTACCAGGAAATCAGTACAGTATTTTAATTCTTCACAGGAAATTTTATTATAGCCTAATGAGGAATTCAGCTTTCCTATGTTCCCTAACTCTAATCTTATGTTTGTATTACCCAGTCAGATCTTGAAAGAGTTTTGTGTTCTTTGTAAATAGGAGTTTGTTTCTTTAGACCAGAGTTTCTCAACCTGGCACTATTAATATTTTATGCTGGATAGTGTTGCAGGGGATCGCTGTTCTTTGTAGTGTGGGATGTTCAGCAGCATCTCTGGCTTTTACCCACAGATGCTAGTAGAACACTCTCCCAAGTTGTGACAACCGAAGTGTCTTTAGACATTGCCATCTGTCCTCTGGGAAATAAGGGTGCGAACAGATTCACCCCTGGTTAAGAACCAGTGCTTTGTAGCAACATTCCTTTTTCCAAAGTCCATTTATTTTCCATCTGTAATCATATTTTGCTACCTGAGTTGTTTCAGAGAAGGTGATGTATTTGATAATCATGGATGGAAGGAAATAGTCACTGGTGTTTTCTTTTGTAATGCTCTTTTTAATAATTTATATGTAACATTAGAAAGTCAGGGCTGGAAGGCTCAACTTATGTTTTTTAGCAGGTTCTCCACTTTTATTGTTCAGCATTCTTAGTTATTTTTGGACAATAAGTATTAACCTACCTCTCCTTGCTATCAACAGAATCCAACTTTATGATAGCTTTGCTTAGCCTCTGAAGTTTAACATTTTGAGTATACTTTAGAAAACAGATCATCATTCTTTAGCTGTTCTTGATTCATTCATTGTCCAATAATGCACAAATTTTGTAGACTGTAGCAGTCATTAAAGAAAATATATAAAGTTTGGTAATTATATATGAAAGTAGCTGGTGTAGACAGTGGTTTTGCATGTGACCAGAAGAATGTCTGGTCAAGATAACTTGGCTGGTAACTTGGTATGGTTACTGGATCCATTCCACAAATAGAGGTGGTATAAGACATATTAATGTGGTTCCTCTGTAGAAAGAGAAATTTTGACTTGAATAGATAATTCTTCTGATACCTCTTACCAGTGGTCTAAAGTAGAATAAGGAGGACTAAGAAATGAATCTTAACTCTCTTAACTTATCCTCAGAGTTGGTGATGTACAAGTTGAGTTGAAGGTAGTTGTCTATGTGACCCAAAATCTTCTAGCTGGATTTTTCTTAGGACTAAATGGAAAAAGCATAGGGCCTAGAAATGTTGGATTAAGACATTAACTTTAAAAAAAACTGGGGAGAAGTGTCAAAGCATCAATCATGAGTAGGCTGATTGTCTACTGCAATCTGATTGTCTGTTTACAAAAACCTTACATTGTAAATATTGGCAAATGGAGAAAAATAACCGTTAAGTTGAAAATTATCCTTTAGCAGAAAGCAATTGCTTTGGCATGCATTTTATTTGGCCTGCTTAATATGCTGAGAGAAATATCAATAACCTCAGATATGCAGATGACACCACCCTTATGGCAGAAAGTGAAGAGGAGCTAAAAAGCCTCTTGATGAAAGTGAAAGAGGAGAGTAAAAAAGTTGGCTTAAAGCTCAACATTCAGAAAATGAAGATCATGGCATCTGGCC
Organism: Aepyceros melampus; assembly: GCA_006408695.1. Classification (NCBI taxonomy): domain Eukaryota; kingdom Metazoa; phylum Chordata; class Mammalia; order Artiodactyla; family Bovidae; genus Aepyceros; species Aepyceros melampus. Next base: position 229,949 of record SJXQ01010934.1, on the reverse strand, counting down.
CCATCACTTCATAGGAAATAGATGGGGAAACAGTGGAAACAGTGTCAGACTTTATTTTTCTTGGCTCCAAAATCACTGCAGATGGTGACTGCAGCCATGAAATTAAAAGACGCTTATTCCTTGGAAGAAAAGTTATGACCAACCTAGACAGTATATTCAAAAGCAGAGACGTAACTTTGCCAACAAAGGTCCGTCTAGTCAAGGCTATGGTTTTTCCAGTGGTCATGTATGGATGTAAGAGTTGGACTGTGAAGAAAGCTGAGTGCCAAAGAATTGAGGCTTTTGAACTGTGGTGTTGGAGAAGACTCTTGAGAGTCCTTTGGACTGCAAGGAGATCCAACCAGTCCATTCTGAAGGAGATCAGCCCTGGAATTTCTTTGGAGGGAATGATGCAGAAGCTGAAGCTCCAGTACTTTGGCCACCTCATGCGAAGAGTTGACTCATTGGAAAAGACCCTGATGCTGGGAGGGATTGGGGGCAGGAGGAGAAGGGGACGACAGAGGATGAGATGGCTGGATGGCATCACTGACTCGATGGACGTGAGTTTAAGTGAACTCCGGGAGTTGGTGGTGGACAGGGAGGCCTGGCGTGCTGTGATTCATGGGGTCGCAAAGAGTCAGACACGACTGAGCAACTGAACTGAATATGTCTGTAAAAACAAATGCAGTGCAGCAGATCTGGTGCTTCTAACACAGCTAACTTGACTGTATTCCTTTATCTTCACTTAGCATGAGTGTTTTTAAATAAAGTGCAGTCAAAAAAATATTAAGGGTATTTTTTTTTTATCACTGAGCTTTTAGAAATCCTTCATTTATATCTCCATTCCTGCTTTATTATCAACCAGGGAGTACAAAGGAATAAAATGAGCAACTAGACTGAGTTTCACCTTTTTCTAACCTAAGATAAATTTTCGCTTGACATTTGGAGGAGTCATAACTGGATTCTAATTAATTTCCCATATTGGGCTGGTTAGAAGGGAACCGGCCAACCAAATTATGATCTAGCAAATTTAACAAGGAGGTGGGGGAGAAGAAGCTATTTTACAGTAGATTTGCACTTTAAAATAAATTGGATGTTGGTGGCAAGTACTCTCAAAGGGCAGATGGATAAATACCTAGCCTGCACATGGATATTAGAAAATTAAAGTTCATTCTTGCTCATTCTAAGCCCACTGGAGCTGTAGTTGTGTGTCAACATAATCAGAGTCAGGATTTCCCTACTTCCTAGTTGGTGTCATCTTCCATGTCTGCTTCATCAACAGTCATCCCTCTAGGGGATTTATTAAGTAGAATTCTGCTACTCAGAATGGAAACTTTTTGAGTTATCTTTCCTACATCTAGGTTTTAAAAATTAATTTAGATGTTGGCTAGATTAAGTTGTGGCTAATGTTACAAGGGTGAGACGTTCTTTGCTTTTTTGATCAGCAGGGTACCTGCCTCTGATGTGCTATTGCCTAGAGGATCAATCTCATCAAAAAGACCAGTGAGTTGGTAGCCATAGAGAACATACATATAGGCAGCTCCTTCTCCCAGGGTGTCAGTCATGGTCACAAGCATCATTCCAGAGTCTTTGGCATCTAGAACCAAAGACTCCATTCTTTTCCATTTTGAAGAACATTGTAACATGTATTAATACTTTGGTATTAATAATCTTTTATATGCAGGAATTCTGTAACATGACTTTATGACTAAACTTATTGTGTTAAATTATTTAGAAATGTTGAGTTTCCAAATGTTATTTTGTGAGCTTATTTTAAAATAGCAATAAATTGTGTTATTAAAAAAAAATACACAAACAGATTCATAGATCTAGAGAACAAACAGGCTGTTGCCCGAAGGGAGGCAGGTAGGGAGATGAATAAAAGAGGAAAAGGAGATTAAGAGGTACAAACTTAAAGTTTCAAAGTGAGTCACTGGGCTGAAATGAACACTGTGGGGAATATGATCAATATTTATATAACATCTTTGTATTGTGACAGATTGTAACTAGATTTGCTGTGGTGATCATTTTGTAGTTCATAGAAATAGCAAATAACTACATGTGTCCCAGGAACTAACATATGGGTTCAATTACGCTTCAAAAATAAACTCTTAGAAAAAGAGATCAGATTTGTGGTTACCAGAGTTGGGTGATGTGACAAGGGGGATTGAATGAAGATGGTCAAAAGGTACAAACTTACAGTATAATTCAGCTCTGTTCAGTTCAGTTCAGTCCAGTCACTCTCGTGTCTGACTCTTGGTGACCCCACGAATTGCAGCATGCCAGGCCTCCCTGTCCATCACCAGCTCCTGGAGTTCACCCAAACTCATGTCCCTCGAGTGTAATGTATAACATGACTAATATAACTAACACTGTTGTGTATTATATATGAAAGTTATTGAGACAGAAATCCTAAGAATTCTTGTAACCAAGCAGGATTACATGGGGCCTTCCTGGGAGCAGATCTCTCCTCCATATCCTCTGCTTTAGCTCCTCTCTGAAGTACTAAGATAACAGAATCTGGTGCACATTTCCTGAGTGTTTTACAGATGTGAAAAATCTCCACCAAATGGAAGATGTTAACTACTTGATGACCGTGAGCACATAGGCCTAGGCCTGAGGATTGATAGTGTTAATCCCTGTGACACTACCCTGTTACCTCACCATCACCCAACTAGAACTGTGCATGAGCTGATCACACAACCAAGAATGCCCCTCCCTCACCTTGCTCTTAAAAATGGTTTCCTGAAACCCCTTGGAGAGTTTGGGGGTTTTGAGCTCCACCCACCGTTCTTCTTATTTTGATGCCTTTATAATAAAGCTGCACTTTCCTTCACCACAACTGGTATCAGTAGATTGACTTTAGCACATGGATGAGTGGGCCTGGGTTTGGTTCAGTAACATTCTCATCACAAGGAAAAAATATTTATTTTGTATTGCTCTGAGATGATGGATGCTCACTAGATTTATTGTGGTAATCATTTCATGATATATGGAAGTCAAATCATTATGCAGTACACTAAACTTATACAGTACTATATGTCAATTCTATCTCAATAAAACTGGAAGAAAAAATATTTTTAAAAATTATGTGCAATCATAAATAAATGTACTATCTCCTGCACAGCTGGCAAAGAGTCCGCCTGCAAAGCAGGAGATTCTGGCTCAATTCCTGGGTAGGGAAGACCCCTGGAGAAGGAAAAGGCTACTCACTTCAGTATTCTTGGACTTCCCTGATGGCTCTGTTGGTAAAGAATCTGCCTGCAACGCGGGAGACCTGGGTTTGATCCCTGGATTGGTAAGGTCCCCTGGAGGAGGGCATGGCAACCCATTCCAGTATTCTTACCTGAAAAATGCCCATGGACAGAGCAGTGGGCTACAGTCCACAGGGTCGCAAAGAGTCCAACATGACTGAGCGACTAAGTACAGCACATTATTGTATTGGGATAATGCTAGTTCTGTGACAGATGATAGATAGATGGATACATATTATATAATGGCTACTGCTTATTGAGTTGGAGAAGGCAATGGCACCCCACTCCAGTATATTGCCTAGAAACTCCCATGGATGGAGCAGCCTGGTAGGCTGCAGTCCATGAGGTCGCTACAAGTTGGACACGATGGAGTGACTTCCCTTTCACTTTTCACTCTCCTGTACTGGAGAAGGAAATGGCAACCCACTCCAGTGTTCATGCCTGGAGAATCCCAGGGACAGGGGAGCCTCTTGGGCTGCCGTCTATGGGGTCGCACAGAGTTGGACAAGACTGAAGCGACTTAGCAGCAGCAGCAGTAGCTTATTGAGTAATGTCAGCACTTTACCAAGAGCTCTTTATGTGTTATTTAACCTAAGGGGTAGGGATTTTACAGATGAAGAATAAATTTAGAAAGATTTTCATTTGCCAATACCATACAGCTAAAGGTGGGAGATAGAATTTTAATGGAGATCTTTGATATCCCAGTGGAAAATTGACTGTTATATTCTACTGTTTTCACATTAACTCCCATACATCATGCGAAATAGTTTCTTTTAATCCTGCCCACTTATAAGCAAATGTCAAGCTCCTAAAGCCTATCAGTGGATGTATTTCTGGGAACTTAGGGACTTTTACACTATTTCTCAACAAATATTTCTGGTTACGATAGGTCAGTTTCTCAATATCATCTATAACTGATGTATTACTTTTTATTCAATATTTTTATACTGCAACAGTTGGCTACAGGAGCAGGAATGGCTCCCGAAACAATGAGCAAGATGCTGCCATCTTGTGGCCTTTTTTGTAAGGCCAAACATGTAATCCAAGAGTAAGGATTACCCAAAATAAAATTCTAAACACACCAGCCACTTTGCCATCCTTCTTTTGTCTTTCTACCTGTAAAATCAACTTGTTTCTCCAAATATAATATTAAGAATGAATAAACACAGCAACAAAAGAAAATAATACAAACTAAAGACAATAAAGTTATCCTCTCCTACTATTTACTAGTAGCCTATTACCTTGATCAAGTTATTCAACTTTTCTGGGTTTTAGATTTTCTTAACTGTAAAATACAGACAAAAACACTTATAGTATTGTTTAAAAAAATAAAATAGAAATGTAAAGATCCTGGCAAATTGTGGCCATGTGAAAAATATTAGTTCATTACTCCCTTCCCCTCTTTCCTAACCCTTCTCCTTTTCCTTGATTTCTAAGCTCTTCCCACTTAAGATATCTTAGTCTTCTGTTTTCTGTTCACTTTCCTAAGTATTTTCTCCATTGTTCTTTCTGTTTCTAACTCTACCCTATAGCCAGCCCCCATACACACACACACACACACACACACACACACACACACCACACAACAGTGTCCATTAGTTAACCCTTACCAAGGTAAGGTCAGACTTGCTAAAGCTCTCTATATTATCCAGATAACCATCCCAAAACATCCCCCACCTGGGTTTAGCGGAGCAATTTTCCCATTACAGCACTTTATGATCCTGAGCCTGGAACACTCAGATCCTGCTTATCACTTGACTCTGACCCTTTCACTCCAACTCTGGGAAACCTGACACACACACCTCAGTGCCCTCCTGATCTCACTGCCCAGCATGCTCCTACTCCCACAGATCACTCTGCTCTGCTCACTGGCCTCCTTCCATTTGCTGCTCCATTTGGCTGAAAGGCTGTCCTGGATATTCATATGGTTTAATCCCTCACTTCTATAAACTCCTGCCCAAATATCACCTTATCAGAGACAACTTCCTTGACATTCTATATAACTATATAAAAAAGCACAAGCACACAAAACCCCAGCCACTTTCCATCCACTTTACTCTACTTTGTTTTATAGTACCTCTAACCACCTGTCATACTGTTGCTGCTGCTGCTGCTGCTGCTAAGTCGCTTCAGTTGTGTCCGACTCTGTGCGACCCCATAGACGGCCACCCACCAGGCTCTCCCGTCCCTGGGATTCTCCAGGCAATAACACTGGAGTGGGTTGCCATTTCCTTCTCCAATGTATGAAAGTGAAAAGTGAAAGGGAAGTCGCTCAGTCGTGTCCGACTAGTAGCGACCCCATGGACTGCAGCCCACATACTGTTACTACACTAGAGCAAAGGTGAATGAGTTGGTAGCTCCTTCTGTGGGAGGCCAAAGTTCACTGAGTGGAAGGCCAAGATTCACTTAGTGGGGTATTGGGTCCTCAGCAGTGGATTATTCCTGGAAACATGAATTATTACACATGTTAGCTGGTGATAAAGCTAACATGTGTAAGCTAAAGCTTACACATGTAAGATAAAGCTATAGAAACTCAATTTTCATTCTTGCTGCTGCCACTCCTAAGTATGTAATCTATCTTCCTTTTCATCTTAGAATGCCGCTTCTTCTGGTTTCATTCAATTTTAGTGTTTACCATTTAGAGTAGGAATTCTAAACCCAGAGTTCATAAAGGGATTTCAAAGTCTTCATGAACAATTTGAAATTATTGGCAAATTTTGGGGATATTTTTGTTTTCTGGGGCAAATGTTCAGGACATTGATAAGATTCAAAGAGCCTATCACTCCCTCAAAAAAAAAAAAAAAAGATTAAAAACCATAGTCTTAGGAATGACAGCATAATAGTCCTCTAACCTAATATGCATAATATCTATCATTCTTTAATAGTATCCTTTCTCAATAGCTAAACACCAACAGGAAAAGGATAATATTTATTCACTGCTAGCAGACTGGCTGGCACCTACTGATTCTTAATAAGTACTTATTGAATGAATGAAGACTCCATGGTGATAAGAGCCTATTAATTAGACATTCTGTCCATAATTTTCATTGAGCCAGATCTGCTCTGAGGTGGGCGGGGGCAGTGGGGGGGGGGGTGCCCAGTTAGATCCAGTTAGATTCTGTTCATCATCTAGGGATAAGGGAAGAATTACTCCTACTGAAAAACATAAATATAATTTTTAACAGAGAAAAAGCCACCACAATACAAACTGTAAGAGAAATTGATTAAAAATGAGATAGCTAGTTGAGCATCAGAATGGGAACAGTGAATGGGAAGTTATACAGAGTGAAATTCAGAAAGAGGTATTTTCCATAACCAGAATTCAAACAGTTTATAATCCTGACAAAAATCAAGTTGGTCCAGTTAAATCCAATACTAGAAATTTAAGCACATGTTCAAACCAGCAGTCCCATCATTAAAGACAAAAGAAAATAGAAAAACCAGTTGGTTGAGGTTTATATTTCTTATAGATTAGGTATAGTGAAAAGGATTTCTGGTATCTGTATATTAGTTTTTAAGCATTATTTTTATTTTTATTTATTTTTTTATTTTACTTTACAATACTGTATTGGTTTTGCCATACATCAACATGAATCTGCCATGGGTGTACATGAGTTCCCAATTAGATTATCTGGTCAAATAACCTTAGGAGCTCAGAGTGGCCTCTAGCTAAAAGCCAGCAAGGAGCCAGGCCTCAGTCTTAACAGTGACAAGGAAGCGAATTCTGCCAACACCTGACTGAGCCTGGGAGTGAATACATGACCAGTGAAGTTTCTGGATGAAAACCAAATCCGGGCCAACATCTTGACTGGAATCTTCCAGAGGATCTAGCTAAGCTATACCCAGACTCTTGACTCACCAAAAAAAAAAAAAAAAAAACCAACAACAACTTTTAAGATAATCACTGTGTGTTGCTTTAAGTTTTTAACTGTGTGATAATTTGTCACTCAGCAATAGAACTTAACAGGAGTAGTTAATTGAAAAAAAAAAAACAGGCTTCGCTTGTTGAAAGGAGGAATTCCCTCTCAGTTCCTGATACTTCTATCCACGCAAAGCTCCTGCAATTGTAACACATTTGCTTTCTCCCAATCTCATCCACTCTTCTCCCACCGAGGTGTGGGTTGCGAATGACCTATGTTATTGGTGAATTTTGAAGAAAAAACTAAGCAGGTATGTCCCAGTCCTTTTCTTTCCCTTTCCGCTTAGAAGCGAGCTGCCCCATGATCCTTGTTTCTCCAGGGGCAGTTCCCCTATTTCTCTAAAAGAAATGTGGTCAAAGGATAGGAGCAGATAACAACAAAAGAAATTCAAGTGATAACACGCAAGTGAAAAATTCATCTCATCGTACATCATTTAAAAAAGCAAGACCCAGACGTTGCCTGTACAACGGCAAAGGCCTGGATGTAAATGCTTATATTTTACTCACTGACTTGGATGATCCTTTTTACATATTAATAATGTTAATCCTTTCTCTCATATAGTCCCAATAGTTTTCAATATACAGAGGTTTAAATTTTTGCATAGTTAAATCTATTATCTCACTAATTTTCCTTCTCCTTCTTCAGTTTGGTGCTTAAGTTATTTGCCAGTAAGTGAAGTGAAGTGAAAGTCACTCAGCTGTGTCTGACTCTTTGCGACAGGTTCCTATGTCCATGGGATTCTCCAGGAGAGTACTGGAGTGGGTAGCCATTCCTTTCCCCAGGGAATCTTCCCAACCCAGGGACTGAACCCAGGTCTCCCAATTGCAGGTGGATTCTTTACCATCTGAGCTACCACGGAAGCCCATTTGCCATTAAGAGATTAAATAGACATCATACCTTTCCATGGTTTCATTTTCCATGTTTAACTCTTTAATTCAAATAGAATTGATTTAATGTTACATTGTGAAGTGAGTACCTATTTTTATAAATACTTCAAACACCAACACTTGTGAAGCTATATTTGGTGCATATTAATTTATTAAATATTTATAGTTTGTTTGAAGGCTACTTTTCTTTCTATTAAATTATAATAATTTTATTTGGAAACCATCAGTTCAGTCACTCAGTTGTATCCAACTCTTTGAGACCCCATGGACTGCAGCATGCCAGGCTTCCCTGTCCATCACCAATTCCCGGAGCTTGCTCAAACTCATGTCCATCGAGTTGGTGATACCATCCAACCATTTCATCTTCTGTCGTTCCCTTCTCCTCCTGCCTTCTGTCCTCCCCAGCATCAGGATCTTTTCCAGTGAGTGAGCTCTTCACATCAGGTGGCCATGGTGTTGGAGCTTCAGCTTCAGCATCAGTCCTTCCAATGAATATTCAGGACTGATTTCCTTTCGGATGGACTAGTTGGATCTCCTTGCAGTCCAAGGGACTCTCAGGAGTCTTCTCCAACACCACAGTTCAAAAGCATCAACTCTTCGGTGCTCAGCCTTCTTCGTGGCCCAACCCTCGCATCCATACGTGACCACAGGAAGGCGCGGCCAGCTGACCGTGTGCATGCGCACGCTAAGCCGCTTCAGTCACGCCCACTCTTGGCAACCCCGCTCACTGCAGCCTGCCAGGCTCTGTCCACAGACTTCCCCACCGAGAATACTGGGGTGGGCTGCCATGCCCTGCTCCACGGTTCAGTTCAGTCACTCAGTTGTATCCAACTCTTTGAGACCCCATGGACTGCAGCATGCCAGGCTTCCCTGTCCATCACCAATTCCCGGAGCTTGCTCAAACTCATGTCCATCGAGTTGGTGATACCATCCAACCATTTCATCTTCTGTCGTTCCCTTCTCCTCCTGCCTTCTGTCCTCCCCAGCATCAGGATCTTTTCCAGTGAGTGAGCTCTTCACATCAGGTGGCCATGGTGTTGGAGCTTCAGCTTCAGCATCAGTCCTTCCAATGAATATTCAGGACTGATTTCCTTTCGGATGGACTAGTTGGATCTCCTTGCAGTCCAAGGGACTCTCAGGAGTCTTCTCCAACACCACAGTTCAAAAGCATCAACTCTTCGGTGCTCAGCCTTCTTCGTGGCCCAACCCTCGCATCCATACGTGACCACAGGAAGGCGCGGCCAGCTGACCGTGTGCATGCGCACGCTAAGCCGCTTCAGTCACGCCCACTCTTGGCAACCCCGCTCACTGCAGCCTGCCAGGCTCTGTCCACAGACTTCCCCACCGAGAATACTGGGGTGGGCTGCCATGCCCTGCTCCACGGGGTCTCCCCAGCCAGGGATCGAATCTGCATCTTAACACCTCCTGCACTGACGGCCCTCCAAGTTCTTTACCACTCGCACACCTGGAAAGCCTAAAACCCATCATGCCAGCTTTCAAAAGCACAGCTTTTATTTCAAAAGGGAACGAATGCGTGCCGGGCTCCTCTGTGGTCTCACGCCACTTCACAAAAGAGAGATTTCAGAGGCAGAGCCACTTGTGAACACACATGGCAAGCAGTGAGAGCCGTGTTCTCAGCTGTCCTGCCTCACAGGCCCTGCACCTTCCCGACTCTCTGTTCAGACACAGGGTCTCACAAAGTTGCTTCCAGCTGAGTTCTGTTGACCTCACCTGTCACACTAGCTTCATAACATTGACTGTTTTTAAAGGGCCACGGCATTCTAATTGCCGGAGAGGTGGTAGAGAGACATGGGAGTTGGGCTAAGGGGAACACAGTTTAGGTGAGGGTCAAGGAGGAAGACCCTTATTAGCACTACACATCTCCGTTTAGTCAGAAGCAAAAGCCTGTCACTAACTTGAGGCATCATTAGCACAAAGGTGAATGATTCCGCAAGCAGAAAGTCCTTTGGGGCCTCCATTTCTCCTGGCGCGCACTCACTCCAGCCTGTGGACTTTTCTCCTCACGATCATAATTCCCCTGGAACCCATATGTCTCTGATCTACTAGAAGAAGTTTAACAAAGGTTCCTAGAGTCATCTCTGGCCAGAAACGGTCCCTGAAAACTTGTCCCAGAGCCTCTGCGCTCCCTGGAAGCACCCACTGGGAGACCTGCTTCTGCGAGATAATAAAGCCCGCAGAGACGAGCAGATAATGGCCGGATCCCAGGTCCCTGGAGGCATGGCCAGGACACAGTCTGTCTCCAAGATCCAGAGACTTCTTTCTGGCCCTCAACCCCCACTTTCTGGGAGTCATCGATGCTGAAGAGAGACATCAGTGAAGCTCAGGGCCAGCGCTCCGGGGGCAGGCCTCCAGGGTGGATCTGTTTTGGGGCTGGGGGCGCGCAGGCTTCTCTCCACACCGTCACGTTTGTGTTGCCGTGCCTCCTGCTGCTTCACTGAGTGCTGGGCTGTGGGACGCAGTGCAGAGGGTGATCTGTGAGCAAGCACAGCAGGAAAGCTGAGGTCCTCTTGTGGACGTCTCACGGTGTTTCCACATTGCTGTGTGTGTTAATGTCGATACCTGATTTGCAAAACGTAGCTCCTCTGTATTCGCCTTCATCCTTGCAGTGGCCTCAAGCGCACAGCACTGCCCACAGCTTGCTAGTGTGGAGGGCGTGCCTGGGACACCGGTCCTTACGCAGTGGAGGGCGTGCCTGGGATACAGATCCTTACGCAGTGGAGGGCCTGCCTGGGACACTGGTCCTTACGCAGTGGAGGGCGTGCCGGGGACACCGGTCCTTACGCTCCGGGCCTTGGGATTTATAGGATGGCTCTCTCGCTGTGATTGCTGTATCCTGTTCAAAACGTGCTGCCAAGTTCTATTTCGAGAAATCCACGAAGGCTGCAGCAATCCACACACCCACAGCAGAGGAATGGGCCTTTTTCCAGTATCCTTCGCTTACACTTACTGTTACTGTTCTTTTACGTGTTGGCCAATATGAGATAAAATGCTATTTCAGTAGTCTCTATAATTTACTTGGCATGTTTTGATACCAGTGTATTTCAAATGAGCGTTGCCTCTTCTGAGCTGTTTCCCTTCCCATTCTGTCTCTAGCTCTTCACCGTCAGAGATTCTCATCCCAGCTCTGAGTTTACACTCAGCTGTAGTGGCTATTTCTCAAACATGCTTTCTGTCTCAAGCATGGCTTGTTATCCAACACTGTTTCACTTATTCCATTGCTCAGATTGTTCCAGCATTGTTCTTTGAGAGCTCTTTCTGCTGGCTTCTGCTTCCCCTTTGCCATATCCCTATCATTTGGGGATTTTTTTTTAAAGCACGTCCTTTTTTCTTACACTACAAAATGTTCTATGCTTATCTTGTACATTTCCTGTACCAATCCTAGAATCAGCCATTTCTCCAAGGAGCCCTGGTGGCTTCTGTTGAAAATAGCAGTAGGAACCGTGTCTGGGAACGCTGGCTCTGTTCATTGCTGCTGGGGTGTCGCTGCTTCTAAGCCTTCTCAGCTGACAGATTAAGGAAACATGTTTAGAACCCCAAACAAACAAACAAATATTTCTGTATGTAACCATATATGTCTTCATTAAGCTAAACATCAGTTCATATGGTCTCTGCCATATGAGCTCTAATCCGTAACTACATGGGTCATCCTCGCTTTCTTCCCGCAATTATCTGCATCTCCAGCTCCAACAACAGATGACCCGGCTCCCGTCATCTGCCAATCATTCACTCAGTGGTCCAGTCCCATTGTATACATGTATTGCTTTCAGAGTTGTTGACCCGTACCCCGAGGCAGACAACCTTATCACCTAGAGTATGGTGCTACGTGGTTTCCTTAGCCTTTAGTCTCCCAGAGTATCTCACATCACAATTTCTCAGGTCAGCAGCTTCTCCCCTCTGTGAAGTTTTTATATACATTTGTATATAGTTAGACTCTTTAGTCACATTTTACATTCCGTTCTGGGATGCTCTGACCTCCTAATGATTTTTAACTTGCATATACCAAGATATATTCTTTGTACTGTAAAGTGCTATGAGTTTTGACATATATATATTATGTAGCTGCATTTATAGTATCATATAAAATAGTTTTGCCATGCTAAGAAATCCTCTGAGCTTCACCTGGTAAGCTGATCCCTCTCACTTTTCCCCTGAACTCCTTGCAACCCCTGATCTGTTTATAATATTTATAGTTTTGTCTTATTCAGAGTGTCATATAACAAGAATCACACAATATGTAGCCTTCTTAGATGAGTTTAACTTAGTAATATGCATTTAAGATTTATCCCTGTATTTTCATAGCTTGATGGCTCATTGTTTTTTTATTAGTGAGTAGTGTTCCATTGTATGGATAGACCACAGTTTGTTTGCACATTGACACACTCAAGGACGTGTTGGTTGCTTCAAGTTTTTGCCAATATTGAATAAAGCTACTATAAACATTTATGTGCTGGATTTTGTGTGGATATAGCTTTCAAATCATTAAATACCCAGGAGTGCAATTGCTGAATTTTATGGTAGTATTGCAAACCGTAAAATATTCCCAAATTATCTTCCAAAGTGGCTGTACCATTTTCCATTTCTGGCAACACCAAATGAGAATTCTTGTTACTCTGCGTCCTCTTTTGTTTGCACATTGACACACTCAAGGACGTGTTGGTTGCTTCAAGTTTTTGCCAATATTGAATAAAGCTACTATAAACATTTATGTGCTGGATTTTGTGTGGATAAAGCTTTCAAATCATTAAATACCCAGGAGTGCAATTGCTGAATTTTATGGTAGTATTGCAAACCGTAAAATATTCCCAAATTATCTTCCAAAGTGGCTGTACCGTTTTCCATTTCTGGCAACACCAAATGAGAATTCTTGTTACTCTGCGTCCTCACCAGCAATCGGTGTTATCAGTTGGTGGTTCAGTCATTTCACATAACTCACTGTTGAGTTTTCAGCCCCCTAATGATGAATGATGCTGAACATCTTTCCATATGCTTTTTTGTTCTGAAAATCTTCAGTGGGATATCTGTTCAGATCTGTTGTCCAGTTTTAATCAGATTATTATTGTTGAGTTTTAAAAGTTCTTTGTAAATTTTGGATACAGTATTTTATAATGTATATTCTGCTCTTTAGCCAGTAAAAGCATTCTGTAATTGTCAATTGTATCTATTTAGTTAATGGTGGTGTTCAGTTCTTCCACATACTTGCTGACTTTCTTTTTCCTAGCTGAATTCATTATAAATAGAGGAGTCTTGAAGTGCCAATTATATTTGTGGATTTATTTCTCATTAATTCTGTCCCTTTTGTTCTGTGCATTTGAGGTTCTTTGATACATACATTTAGGAATTTTGCATCTCGGTGAATTAATGCTTGTCAGTATATAACATTCCTCTTTATTCTTGATAGTTTTCTTGGTTTCCTAGTATACCCTTTTCTGATATTAATATAGCCACTCCAGTATTATTTTGATGAATGTCCACATACTACATTATTTTCTATTCTTTTGCTTGTAACAACTTATATCATATTTGAAATTAGTGTCTTGTAAATCACATACAGTTTGGTCATGTTCTATTTATTTGTATTTTTAAAATTAATCTGATACTTTCAACTTTTTATTGTGGTAAAAAAAAACATACAATTTACCATCTTAACCATTTTAAGTGAACAAAAGTGTTAACTCTATGTACATTATTGTGTAACAGATCTCTAGAATTTTTATTCTTATGAAACTCAAAGTCTATATTCATTTTTTAAAAACTCCCTTCTTTCCAGCTCCTGCTGCTGCTGCTAAGTCGCTTCAGTCGTGTCCGACTCTGCGTGACCCCATAGACGGCAGCCCACCAGGCTTCCCCATCCCTGGGATTCTCCAGGCAAGAACACTGGAGTGGGTTGCCGTTTCCTTCTCTAATGCATGAAAGTGAAAAGCGGGAGTGAAGTCGCTCAGTCATGTCCGACTCTTCGCGACCTGGCACCCGCTATTTCACTTTCTTTTCCTAAGAGAGTGACTCCTCTGGATCCCTCATGTAAGTAGAATCTTACAGTATTTGTTGTGACAATCCATCCTTTCTTTGGTGAGTGTAGGTCATTTCGATTCAACGTAATTATTGATCTGCTGGGATTTTGCTTTCACCGTTTTATTATACAATTTATGTGGTTTTCCTGTTTTCCCTTCCTTTGTTTCCCCAATTGTTGCCTTTATTTGAATTGTTGGTATATTTTTATGAATGTACTTTACTTGACAAAGTGTGCTTTAGTGTATCTCTTTGTATAGATTGTTTTGGTGAATACTTTGAAAATTACAGTTGACCTATTTAACTTTTCACAGCCTAACAGAATTAATACTTTACCTCCTAAGGGACTTTTTGTCTTACAACTGTCTCACAACTGATATTTTGTGTCACAGCTTTTACGCCCTCTATGTTACGGTTGTCTTTTATTTAAATTTTTTTTAAACTTGCAGATGGTGTTTCACATTTTGCTTTCAATCATCAAATATATTTTAGAGAATTCAAGGATAGAATAACCGATTGTATGTACCATGATATTCACCGTTTCTCTTGCCTATTATCCCTGATGTACTATTTTTTTCTTCTGGTATCATTCCCCTTCTAATTGTTCAACTTCCTTGAACAATTCCTTTACAACAGATCTGTTGGCACCAAGTTCTCTTAGTTCTCCTTCCTCTGAGAACACCTTCATTCCACCTTCATTCCTAAGGCCCTTCTTCCTAAATATAAATTTTCCAGCTAACAATTCTTTTCTTTCAGCAGTTGAAAATGTCACGCCACTTCCTTCTGTAGTTTCTGGTTAAAAATTAAGTCATTCAAATTGTTCTTCCCTGACCCATACTGTGCCATTTTTTTCCTGTGATGTCAAGATTTTTGTTTGTCTTTCATTTCGATAGTTTATTAGGATTGGTCTGAGCATGGCGTTTCTTCTGGCTTACTCTGCTTCAGATTTGTTCAGCTTCGTGAATCTGTGGGTTTCGGTGGTTTGCCAAACTTAGGATGTTTTCAGACGTTATTTCCTGGAGAACATTTCTTCGGCACTCATGCTGCAACTAAGACCCAGTGCAGCCAAATAAAATAAATAAATAAAATATCTTTAGGGACCTCCCTGATGGTGCTGGTGGCGAAGACTCCAGGTTCCCAATGCAGGGCCCCAGGTTCAATCCAGGTCAGAGAAATACATCCTTGAACACCAGGAGAAAGGAGCCGCCAAAGGGAATTTCTCCCTATATTTGAACGTAAGACAGAAAGTAATAAATTTATTTCCTAGCTTGCCAGTCACTCTAGTGGTGAAAATTAGCAGAGAGTTAATTTGTTAGGGAGTACTTTTTTTCATTGTTTAGTTCAACTTGGAAATGTTTTCTGTGGAACTTATACCCCTATGGGAAATCATAAAATACTTCATTCCTGCTGACGTTCTAATTAATTAATACAGGAAAGTGGTTAGCAGGCATCCCCTCCCCCCACACAACCAAAACTCAGTGAGTCTGCTCTTTGAACTCAGAGCAAAGCACATGCTGCAACTGAGACCCAGCACAGCCAAATAAAATAAGTAAGTGCATAAACTACTTTTCAGCGCTGAGAGCTTTCTGCTGTCCTCGGGCTCTGAGGACAAGAATCTTATACCTTTTGTTGTTTTCCTACAGGTTGCTAAGGCTCTGTTAATTTGCTTTAAATTTTTTTTGTCTTTATTCTCCAGGTTAGATAATTTCTATTGATAAATTTTCATTTTTACCTATCTCCATTATGTTTTTAAGCTCATTCAATGAGTTTTATATTTCAGTTATTATATTTTTCAGTTCTAACATTTCCATTTGATTCTTCTTTACACATCATTTCTGAGTCCTTCTACTTATCTATTAATTTTTAAAGTGCTTGCAATTGCATGATAGAATATTTTAAATAACCAATTTAAAATTGCATGATAGGATATTTTAAATAGCCAATTTAAACTCTTTGTCAGATAATTCTAACATCCATGTCTGTTGATTGTTGTTTCTCATAAGAACTGAAATTTTCCAGTTTCTTCATCTGCTAAGTAATTTTGGACTGGGATGTCATGTTTTCAGGCTCTTTAGGGTTTTTTTTTAATCCTTTGAAAAATGTTGATATGTTTATTTTGCCAAAAAATTGACCAGATTAAACTCAGGCCATAAGTTCCCTCTCATCTCCTATAGGCTGTGGTTTCAATGTCAGCTCAGTTTTAAAAAGCCTTGCAGAGCTATTCAGAACTGTCCCACATGTGCGTCCAACGGTAGTCTGGGTTCTTGCCAGATTCCTCTGGAAATTCAGTTTTCAAAATCTTTATTATACTGTTAGGATCCTTCATATCTAGTCATGCACAGTTTGGGAGTAATTCTTAGAATTATTTAACAGTTTAACAGGATTTCTTTCCTGAGTTTCGCGGCTCATCATGATCGCTTCAGTATATTTCATTTCCTTGAACTGCCTCTTAGGTTCCATATCCAGGAACATGGGGCCTTAGTTACTCTTCTCTGCTGCTCACTTTTGTTGATTTCACCTGTGTCATAGAGTAAGCAGCAAATATCCTGGGATATCCTGGCGGGCTAACTCTCTGCTGTCTGGGAGCCTGGCGGGCTATAGTCCACAGGGTCGCAGAGTCAGACCACGACTGAGCAGCTAACATGCTTGAGGATAAAGACAGGGCAGATTCACCACTGACTGGATGATACTTGACTCTGGTCTTCTCTCCAATCCTCCTGCTAGTATTCACTCTGCAGAGTCGTCTGACAGCTGCTCCCTCCATTCTGTTTCAGAGCTGCACAGCTGCGTCTCTAGAGATAGGGTGGAACATGTTTTCTCCAACTTACCTGGAGTAATTCCTAGAATTACTTATTTATTCTTTATTTCTGCATATCACCTACATCCAATCCTGCCTTGCCAGTTTCTGAACACTTCTGCTCCTGATTCGTTTCCCTTCTCCCCCAGTCAAAGGACTCAGGCTTAGTGTCATTAAACGACATTAATGCCTCTTATGTTGTAACTGCTTTGTCTAGCTTTGCTCTGAGTTCAAAGAGCAGACTTACTTTTGGTTGTGTGGGGGGAGGGGATGCCTGCTAACCACTTTCCTGTATTAATTAATTAGAACGTCAGCAGGAATGACGTATTTTATGATTTCCCATAGGGGTATAAGTTCCACAGAAAACATTTCCAAGTTGAACTGAACAATGAAAAAAGTACTCCCTAACAAATTAACTCTCTGCTAATTTATCACCACTAGAGTGACTGGCAAGCTAGGAAATAAATTTATTACTTTCTGTCTTACGTTCAAATATATGGAGAAATTCCCTTTGGTGGCACCTTACTCATGGTGTTCAGGATGACAAGAGTCCTGTGGAGTCCAGGAGAATTCCCTGAAAATGCATGCGTGTGCTTAGTCATGTCCAAACTCTTTGCAGCCTCATGAACTGTAACCCGCCAGGCTCCTCTGTCCATGGGGTTCTCCAGGCAAGCATAGAGGAATGGGTAGCCATTTCCTACATCAGGATATCTTCCCTACCCAGGGATCAAACTTGCGTCTCCTGCGTTGGCAGGCGGATTCTTCCCCACTAGCGCCACCTGAGAAGCCCTTCCTTGAAAATGTTCTATCACAATTACCACTAACTGGTTTTGCTCATGGATCTCAGAGTCAGTTGACACACAAAGTAGGCGAATATAAATAAAAAAGTAAAATTCATTTTTCTTTCTTTCGCCTCTTCATTCTTTCTGTCCCCACTTCCTACCAAGAGCTCAGCTTTAATAAGCCCCTAGTTTAAGGCTTTAAGGCTTCTCTGGTGGCTCAGATGGTAAAGAATCTGCCTGCAATGCAGGAGACCCAGGTTCGATCCCTAGGTCAAGAGGAAACCCTGGAGAAGGGAATGGCTACCCACTCCAGTATCCTTGCCTAGAGAATTCCACAGACAGAGGAGCCTGGCAGGCTACAGTCCACGGGGTCGCAGAGTCAGACCACGACTGAGCAGCTAACATGCTTGAGGCTTATTTCCCACCACACTGATTTGCTTATACTCCGCTTTGTTCCTGGACATAAAACAGCTTATTTTTCCCTCAGTTTCATTCTTCTCCCTGCTAATCTTCTTGAAAGACTAATGTACACTTCATAGAAGTGGGATGATGTCACAGGAGTGAAGTATTTCATTGGTTCCACACCAGGTGCAATATATCACTTGATGACGTGTTACAGAGTCAAACTCTTGGGTCCCACCTATAGAGCCAGAGACCCTTGGGCTGCAGTCCAGCAGTCTGTGTTTTAACAGGCCAAGTGACACTGATGCGTGCAGAACTCGGGAACCATTGCAAGTGTTGATTTGATCACTGCCTGGACTGGCAGGAGGAGGAAGGTATGCTCCTGATGTGGATTTTCTGTCAAATTGTAAAGGCCTATTGAACTGGTTACTCAACAATGCTTGGAAGAAGACTTGTCGCTAGCAAGTGGCTGGGCGGAGTGGGGAGAGGAGACAAAGTATAAATGCTGGACAGGATAGGGTGACAACGCCAGAAGTCTCCATGCCATCTCCCCCTGCTCCATCCACCGCTTTCCACAGTAACATCTGGCTGCTATAAGCACTTTGGCAGTCATCCCAGTGGCACTTTTCCAATAGAAACCCACTCATTTTTCTGCCAAGTCTTCTCTCTTTCAAAGGTCCTGGGAGCATTTGACAAGCACATCTTTAATAATCTGAAATCACAAATATGGCCTTATTCTCTTCTCCGTGTATTACTTCAATAACCCACTAAGACTTCTTGGCTGGCTTTTACAGTTATTAACATCACATAAATTTTTATTCAGTCAAACCTGGGTTTTGTTAACATAATATCATTATTTCAATATTATAAATAATCTGAAATCTGAATCACTATGTCTCGTGATGGACACAGAATTATATGCTGCACTAGAATTTATAATTGAACAAAATTTGTCCTTTTTTATGAAGCATTCCTCTACATCACTGTAACCTACAAGGGAAATAAGGACATGGCGACTGGCCAAACAAAACTTCTATTATAAGAAAAATTCCTTCTGCAGAGAAATTTTGAGTGAGCGGAATGCGTCCATGGCAGTACTGAAATTGATCCTGGTGGTCCTGCACTGGCGTTTCCCTGTAAACGTCATGAAATAAAGAGTAGGAAAGCATCTGCAGAGTGAACCCAGTTGCTTCAGTCGTGTCCAACGCTTTGTGACCCCTTGGACCACAGTCCATCTCATCAGGCTCCTCTGTCCCTGGGATGCTCCAGGCAAGAGCACTGGGGTGGATTGCCAGGCCCTCCTCCAGGGGATCTTCCTGACCCAGGGATCGAACGCACATCTCCTGTATTGCAGGCGGATTCTTTACTGCTGAGCCACTGAGGAAATAGGAAGGTACCATATTTTTAAATACACTACAATTCACTATCAATAGAAGCACTGGCACTTAAAAAGCTCATATTTTTCTAAAAGTTTCCTCAAAGTCAGCACACAAGACATGAAGTGATGTGAAGACTAGAGTCAGGGGAAAGCTTTGCCCTTTACTCATAAACACCATTAAGGCTTTAATCATGAAAGCATTAATCACTAAAATATCGTTAAAACATTAAAATAGGAAAGAGTTTTACAACACTTAATTTTTGCACAAAAATATACTCACAGCTCAAAGATGGTTATAGTTGGCCTCTGAACAATGCAGGAGCTAGGGATGCTGACCCTTCTTGCAGTCAAAAACCTGTGTATAGCTCGTAGTTGGCCCTCCATATACTCGGCTGCTCCATGTACATGGTTTTACATCCACAGATTAAACTAACTTTGAATCATTTTGTGCTGTAGTATTCACTGCTGAAAAAAAAAAAAATCCCTGAATAAGCACACCTGTGCAGTTAAAATCCATGTGGTTCAAGGGTCAACTTTGTTTTAGAAGATTGTGTTTCTAAACAATAAACTTTTTAATTTCAGTTTTTTTGCTGTGCTCCTGCATAACAAAAGAAACTGTCAGCAAAATGAAAAAGTAACCTAAGTAATGGGAGAAAATAAACCACGCTTCTGACAAAGCATTAACCTCCAAACATAGAAGGAGCTCAGACGACCTACTGCCGAAACAAACAACCCATTTTAAAGATGAGGAGAAGCGTTGAATAGATGTTTCTCTAAAGAAGTGGCACAAATGCGTAACGGGTATACGAAAAGGCACTCTGTACAACCAGCCATCAGT
Organism: Aepyceros melampus; assembly: GCA_006408695.1. NCBI lineage: Eukaryota > Metazoa > Chordata > Mammalia > Artiodactyla > Bovidae > Aepyceros > Aepyceros melampus. The sequence goes on along the minus strand of SJXQ01010934.1, from coordinate 209,685 downwards.
TCAGTTCAGCTCAGCCGCTCAGTCGTGTCCGACTCTGCGACCCCATGAACCGCAGCACGCCAGGCCTCCCTGTCCATCACCAACTCCCGGAGTTCACTCAGACTCACGTCCATGGAGTCCGTGATGCCATCCAGCCATCTCATCCTCGGTCGTCCCCTTCTCCTCCTGCCCCCAATCCCTCCCAGCATCAGTCTTTTCCAATGGTCAACTCTTCGCATGAGGTGGCCAGAGTACTGGAGCTTCAGCTTCAGCATCATTCCTTCCAAAGAAATCCCAGGGCTGATCTCCTTCAGAATGGACTGGCTGGATCTCCTTGCAGTCCAAGGGACTCTCAAGAGTCTTCTCCAATACCAGCCATCAGGAAAACGCAAACAGAAACCACAGTGGACGATCACCGCATCCCCGCCGCAATGGCGATCATCGGAAAGACAAGACGTAATGAGTGCTGGCAAAGACATGGGGAGAAGGGGACACTTGTACATTGTCGATGGGAAAGCAGATTGGTCCAGCCCTGTGGGAAAGAGTGTGAGACTCCTCAAGGAATGATATACAGAACTACGATAGGGCTCAGCAGTCCTGCTTCCAGGTGCAAATGACATCATGAACTCCAAGATATGCCTGCATCACCATGTTCTTTGCAACATTATTTACAATAGTGAAGACACGGAAACTTGTCTATCAACAGATGAGTGGATGAAGATATGTGATAGACAAATACAATAGAACAGTATTCAGCTATTTTAGAAAGGCATCCTGCCATGTAAGAAAGCATGGATGGAGCTTGAGTGCATTATGGTAAGTGAAGTAGGTCAGACAGAGAAAGACACTCACTGCAGGATCGCGTTTATATGTGGAATCTAAACTAAAGCAAAAAACAGACAGAAAGCGTAGAGGCAGCGGCCCAGATGGGGGTTGCCGAACGTAGGGTGTGATGTTTAGGGCAGGCAAATGGATGAAGGTGGCCAAAAGGCGCAGAATCACTCACATTTATAGAATAAACAGTCCTGGGGGCGTGTCTGAGAGCAGGGTGACTACTGTAAATTAAAGAAGAAAATGAGATGCGACAGATGGAATGGAACAGAGTGGGGCCCTGCCTCGCCTTATAAAGGAGGAAATCCTGTCATTTCAGCAAGCTGAGTGGACCTGGAGGGCATTCTGCTAAATAAAACAAGTCAGAGAATGACAAATATTGTTTGTTCTCAATTATATATGGAATCTGAAACACGACCTCAGAATGGAATGGTGGTTGTTGGGGGCTGAGGAACGGAAATGAAAAGAGATTGGTCAAATGGTCAGATTTTCCATTGTGATTTATTTATCTATAACTTACTCATAAAAGATGAGAAAGTTCCTAGGACCTGAGGTACAGCATGGTGACTGTCGTCAAAAGCCTGCATTGCATACTTGAGTTGCTGTGAGAGCAGAACTTTAATGTTATTACCATAAGAACAACACAGCTAATCATGTGAGGTGAAGGATGTGTTAACTAGTCTTATTTCAGAAAACATTTTGTGATATATACACATGTCAAATCATTGCTATATATACCTTAAACATACACATTATGTGCAAATTGCATCTGCATAAACCCGGCGGGGGGGGAATGATAATCTGCTGCATAGCATATTTTGGAATTTTTATTATATAAATTCTTTTCATACTTTTTGCAAGAGTGCTTAAGATTTACATTGCTTCTCCCCTAAATAAAGCGCTGAGAGGTGCCACAAGAAAACTTCATAGCTGCTACGGACCCTGTGTCACTGAAGTGTTAAAGAGATAAAAATTAAGAGTACAGAAATACCGTTGGTAGAAGGCCATAAAGAGGCAGACAAAGAATGTGGCTAGAGTGCTTTGGAGAGAGCATTGGAAGATGACCCAAAAACACAGATGCTGAAATTCCTAGAACTGCCTTCAACTTAGGACCTTTCTCCACCTTCAGCGTCCATGAGGGCCAAGGCCATCAGGACATCTTTTTTTAATTTTCTATGAATGAGATGCCACTCGGGAAATAAAGCCCCTTCAACTGACCAAGACTGATTAGATTTCCCTTCTTTTCAAAACAGAGTCAAACTAAAATAGATACATGGAGAAGGCAGAGCTGTGCCCACCCAGCTCCTTTACGTTTGCCTGTATGTGTCTTTCTCCTTCTCAGACATGATGTACAAAGGAGAGGCACACTGCCAGGAGAAGCCAGCCTTCTGACGGTGTAGCACATGCTTGCCCCAGAAGCGTGTCTCTCCGTAACCCGAGCACAGGCTCCTCCGCTATGCCAGCACCGGCCCTTTTCCATCACTGCTTTGTGGCTGACCTCACCTCCCAAGTAACGGAGAAGAGGCAGATAGCTACCTCCACCCCAAGTGGAGCAGCCCAATCATATCAGGATGTTGAAGAATCCTAGTACATCTCCGCTAGTTCCCGAGAGTTCTTTCCAGAAACTTTGCCTTTAAGCAATGACTAAATAAGACAGAATTTGATTATGTTATTGTTCTCGGGAATATCTCCCCAACATCTTTACAAACAACACTGAACCCTGAGATCCACAGAGTTCCACATGTGGAAAGAGATCTATCTGGTTCACAGAATTTTAGAAAATGACTTTATGACACACACCTATGTAATGTTAGTCGGTGAGGTGATGTCTCAAGCGTGGTCACAAGGACCACATTTTCTCTAAGGGGTTACATAACTTCATTTCCTCTCTCCAGTGCACATCTTTCATCTTTTCCTCCAAGTAGGTTTCCTCCCCAAATGGTGAAACTGTATATCCTGTGATAAACTGTGAGCATCTTAGGAGACACGGGAACTTACAGACGTGAACCTTGCCCCATTTTAAAGGAACTGTGTTTGAGAGCCCCTTGGGCTGCAAGGAGATCCAACCAGTCCATCCTAAAGGAAATCAGTCCTGAATATTCATTGGAAGGACTGACACTGAAGCTGAAACTTCAGTACTTCAGCCACCTGATGCAAAGAGCTGACTCATTTGAAAAGACCCCGATGCTGGGAAAGATTGAGGGCAGGAGGAGAAGGGGACGACAGAGAATGAGATGGTCGGATGGCGTCACCGACTCGATGGACATGAGTTTGAGTAATCGCTGGGAGTTGGGGATAGAGAGGGAGGCCTGGCGTGCTGCAGTCCATGGGGTTGCAAAAAGTCGGACTCTACTGAACGACTGAACTGGACTGGACTGGACTGGATCAGAACTGATGTGTTCTGGGTCCCCCTGGGGGTTGGATTATTGGCTTACTTTAATGGAGATTCCATGAAGGGAAGTTTGGTTCTCAAAGTATTATTAGTATTTGCCAAGTCCACCCTCAGACTGGGTTTCAGCCTGCTGACAGTGCTTTCTCCCATCCCAACCACCATTTCCTGTTGAACACATCATCCCCCAGTCCCTCTCCCACAGTATCATAGTTGACAGGATTTACTTTTCCACAGTCCTTATGCAGCCTTCTCGTTTGTTGTTTAGTGGTAAGTGGTGTCTGACTTTGCACCGTAGCCTGCCAGCCTCCTCTGTCCATGGGATTCTCCAGGCAAGAATACCAGCATGGGCTGCCCTTACCTTCTCCAGGCATCTTCCTGACCCAGGGGTTGAGCCTGCACCTCCTGCTTGGCAGGTGGATTCTTTACCACTGAACCTCCTGGGAAGCCCATGCAGACTTCTTACTCAGGGATAAACCCCTCGGAATCAAAACCTTTCTATGAATAGATTATATCAATCATATACATTTTAAACCAAAATATTCTTATTATCTAGATCCCAAATATTGGTGCAGCTTAATTTTTTTCAAGACTGGCTCACACACAGATTGAGAAACAAAACAATATTCTGTAAAGGAAAGTCCACACAGCAACGTTTGCCTTACTCTTCCATGTTTAAATTATCACAAATACAGTTTTAAGAATTATCCCTTTCTTTACCCTACCTGGCTAATTAAATCCTCAAACAACAAGGAATTCAAAAAACTTCACAGATAACATGAGACTCAAGGTATCATTAAAAGCAAAAAAATTACCGATGATTGGAGAGCTATGAAGACACTATCCAGAAAAGGGAAACATAGAGCAAGAAAATTTCTGAAACGTTTCTTGGTGCCAAGCTCTGCCCCTTAAGCTGGATGCACAGTGTACTTAATTTTGTTGTTACTGTTTAGCCACTGAGTCACCATCCCATGGACTGTAGCCCACCAGGCTCCTCTCTGTCCATGTGGTTCTGCAGGCAAGAGTACTGGAGTGGACTGCCTTTCCTTCTCCAGGGACCTTCCCAGCCCGGGGACTGTCGTCTCCTGCACAAGTCAGTCCACCCACCTCTGTGAGTGTGCCCTTTGTGAGCTTTCTTCGATCCAGCCACACGCTAGAGCTCTTCCTACCTTCACACCTTCATGCTGTCACTGGGACTTGCTCAGATGAGACAGGCACTCCTGAACCATGACGCTGGTGCCAAACAAGTTAAAACAACCACAGGCAAAGAAGCCTTGCGTGCTTAGTCGCTCTGCCATGCTCGACTCTTCGTAACCCCATGGTCTGTAGCCCACCAGGCTCCTCTGCCATGCGATTCTCCAGGCAAGGCTATTGGAGTGGGTTTCCATGTCCTTCTCCAGGGGATCTTCCCCACCCAGGAACTGAACCCAGGTCTCCTGCATTGCAGGCAGGTTCTTTACCGGCGGGAGCTGCCAGGGAACCCCAAATAAACCTTCAGTTCAGTTCAGTCAGTTCAGTCACTCAGTCGTGTCTGACTCTCTGCAACCCCATGAATCGCATCACGCCAGGCCTCCCTGTCCATCACCAACTCCCGGAGTTCACTCAGACTCACATCCATCGAGTCTGTGATGCCATCCAGCCATCTCATCCTCTGTCATCCCCTTCTCCTGCCCCCAATCCCTCCCAGCATCAGAGTCTTTTCCAACGAGTCAACTCTTTGCATGAGGTGACCAAAGTACTGGAGTTTCAGCTTTAGTATCATTCCTTCCAAAGAATACCCAGGACTGATCTCCTTCAGAATGGACTGGCTGGATCTCCTCTCCTTAGGACATTATTATGACTAGTCTCAATTCGTTCCAGCTTCTGTTACTCATCTATTATTCTTTATTTTCCCTACCTTCTCACTGAAAATGTGAAAATGAAGTCCAGGTTTGGTTTGGCCTTGACTGAGAGCAAAGTGTATGTATGGATGGATGTTTCAAAAATGATTTTGACTATTAACATGGGACCTTGGGAGTTTAGTTCCCTTCCTTGGCTTTCAGCAGGAAGCCAGAGGCCACCAAAACTGGACCAGTCTTGCCACAGCAACCCAGCTGGGGTACCGAGGAAGAGAACGACCTTCCAAGCCACTGGTTGCCATGGCAGTAGTTTTTCCACCATGGGACTCGCATCTCTTCCTTCCTGTTCTGCATTAGGAGTAATTTAGGGATCCACTTTATATATTCTTTTATAAAGAGAGGCAGGCCAGGTTAGAGATGTCACAGAAAACACCCGCAGTTTCCTTCTTTTCTACAAAGAAGAAGTGCGTACTTCCCTTTTTTCAAGGGGTTTGGGGAAGGCAACAAAAATATTCTTCAGACAAATAAAGCCAATAAAAAAAATTCAAATGTTGGTGGAGGCCTGAAGAATGGCTGAGAGAAGAAGGTGGATTCCTCACATTTCCTTCCTCAGAAATGATCTTCCCCAAAGCCTGATGAAAGCCAGTAAGCCAGCTGTTTTTCATGACAAAATCTGTTCTTTTAACCTCTGTGATCTGGCTTCAGGGTACACATAACATGTAGAAAGCTGTAGTCTGGACTTTTACCTGGAATCAGTAGCAACATTCAAATTGGAGTTTTAAAAACCCATGGGAAATTAAGTCATTTAATTTCTTTGAAGATCTTGGCAGAGAACACCGTGGAAATTTGGGAGCCATTGTAACAACAAACAATGGAAGGATAAACATAAGCGTTGTGCCAGTAAATCTCATTCTCCACAGGGACCCATTCGCTGTCCCCACGGCACCAGCCCTGCCTTTACTTTCTGAACCTGTCCCTTTGGCTGCTAATGAAGTTTGAGTGCCTGCACCCTGCTCACAACTGAGTCCATCTTGCTTGGTACAATCCCAAATACAATCTTATGGGAAATCTATCACAGAGGCCCCAGACCTGCACATCTGGAGCTTCTCATCGCTGACTCAGTGGAATAAGGATGCTTCTTCACATAGGAAGGTGAGGATATCATGGAGGAGTGCAGGGCAATAGAAGGTGTCTTGGAGCAGAGGTGCCCATGACCTCAGTGTACTTCAGCAGAAGACTTGTCTCAGCGGCTCTCAGAGCTGGACTCAAAAGAAGCTGCCTGTTCTCATTAGCTGGTGAGGGGGTGGATGGCAGTGTTTCGTGTTAGGCTGGGCAATTAGCAACTCCGGGAAGCAGAACCCGAACTTTGATCAGAATCCTAAGTGGCCCTAGACTCAAGCTTTCACTTGGAACTGGGGGCAGCAATTTGTGAGTGTTATATTCCATGTGCTCCTTTCTGGGGTTTCAGTGGTCAAGGCTGCCATGTAGCCCTGTTGAGATGTAAACAGTTCTGGGCTACAGAAATCAGGTTTTGCCAGCCAGGGACACAGGGAGCACAGGATGTGCTCCCCCCACACTGGAGCAGCAGGCCGGGATGTTTCCTTTTCCTCTCCTTTTTCCTCAGCACAGAGAAAGTGCTTGCTTTCTTGAAAGAGAGTGACTGTAAGAGGAGGGAACCCCCCTAAGTGAGGTGACTCCTGTGTTCCTGGGTCAGGGGCCGTGGTAGCTTTGAGGACTGGCTACTGTCACTGAAACGGAAGCAGGGGTGCCTCCAGGCTGCCCTGGGAGCAGTGTCACTCTGGGGTGAGCAAACGGTTTGCTTGCACGAGCGTCACTAAAGAGAACTTAGCCCCTCAGCCAGGCAGAAACACTCACTCTGTGCTACAGCCTCTGGCCCCCCTGGTGGCTCAGTGGTAAAGAATCCGCTGCCGGTGCGGGAGACATGGACCCAATCCCTGGACTGGGAAGACTCCCTGGAGAAGGGAGTGGCGACCCACCGCAGCACCCCTTTTTTCCTGCTTCAGTATTCTTCTCTGGGAACTCTCACGGACAGAGGAGCCTGGTGGGCTACAGTCCATGGGGTTGCAACAGAGTCGGACGTGACTGCGTGACTAAGTGACCACAGACCTTTAGCTTCCTACTGAGACGCTAGAGCCCAGCGTCATCACAGGAGAAGTGGTTTACTGCGCAGACTGAAGAACGAGCTTCAGTGGGAAAGTGAGTGTGCAGCGCCACGCCCCCAGGTCACTTTCCTCAGGATGCCAGTTCTGCAAACTGCTGTCATTCCCATCTCTCTGACCTGCCAGCATGGAGACTGAAAGGGCAGGGCAGACCCTGGATTGACAATTTGTGCCACGTGTTGAGCAGTTCCCCAGCATCCCTGGTCTCCAATCTGTTCTGTGAAATGATTATACTAAACTGCTGCTAAGTCACTTCAGTCATGTTCGACTCTGTGTGACCCCACAGACAGCAGCCCACGGGAGCCCAGGCTCCCCCGTCCCTGGGATTCTCCAGGCAAGAACACTGGAGTGGGTTGCCATTTCCTTCTCCAATGCATGAAAGTGAAAAGTGAAAATGAAGTCGCTCAGTCGTGTCCGACTCTTAGCGACCCCATGAACTGCAGCCTACCAGACTCCTCCATCCGTGGGATTTTCCAGGCAAGAGTACTGGAGTGGGGTGCCGTTGCTTTCTCCATACTGAACCAGACCTAGTTATACTAAACTAAGACCCGTCATACTGTGGGTCAGTAACTCATCAATGATATTAACTGAATGATGAACAATTAAGATCAAAAAAGCTAAACTTTCCCTTAAGGTTGAAAGAACATCACCAAGAGATTTTTTTCTATTTTCATAACATCTGGGAGTAGTAAAGGCTTTCAGATAGAAGTCGCTAAAGTCCCAGCTGTGTGACCTAACCTCTCTGGAACTTCTATATGTCTCAAATTCTCCTTGTGTAGAAGAAGGAGTGAGGGAATCTGACACTCATGATTATTGTGTAGAGCAAGAGAAAGACTAGATTTCAGCGACCAGCATAATACCAAGCGCTAGTAAAGTCTTCAACAATGACGATGATTATAACTTGAACCATAGAATTTGTTGCATCTTGTAAAAGGCATATTCAAAGGGAATATTATTATACTACTGTTGCCTTTATTTAAATATAAATTGGTAATACTGCATTTTATAACTTGCAGATGTGAATAACACTGCCTATTCATCATGCCATATTTAAGAATACACCAGTGATTTCAATATTAAACTTAGACCTTGAGGAACACGTAAGAATCATTGATATCACAAGACAAGTGAATTACATCCTTTATTTTATTTAATTCTCACCGTACATGAACTGTAGCTCCTGTCTTCTTTTTACACAGAGTGAAAATGAAGTTCACAAATGTTAACCATTAATAACTTTCCAAAAGAATCAATCTCTCAAGGGATTAGAACTCAGTGTTGAACTAGTATTGAAGTCGTGTCTTTTTGATCCAATAACCAGCGAGCAGGACTACTTTGCTCTCCGTGCAGCTGCCTTCTTGGGAAGTTAAGGAGCTTGACCTTGTGCACCTCTAAAACCTTTGTTCTCGCTGTGATGTCTCCATTGTAGGCTAAGACCCACAGATGATGCTGCTGTGGAAAGAAATGTTGATGGAAATGAGACTCGGGGCAACTGTCCAAGAGTTCACTGTGGGGAGCTGCCCTGCTGCCCAGCGCCTGGGCAGAGTCCTCTCTCGGTGCTCTCGCCGGCGCGCCTGGTGCCCACTGCAGGCAAGGTGCTCATAGTCACCATCAGCTGTGCTGACTCCAGGCTACAGGCCCCTGCGCATGTTGCTTCACAAGTACAGTTCTTCCTAAACTGTTGGTCATCTTTCTTTTAGGCAAACAAACCATTTCCTTTGCTGCCTGTTTCACACAGCCTTTGTGTTAGGATTTCTGGGGGCAGCAGGCTTCCTCCTCATAGCAGTGTCGTCTTTGGACCGATACTTGGCCATTTACAAGCCTCTGTATTCCACAACCATCATGAACCCGAGCACTTGCTGCTTCCTGTTCACAGCCTGCTGTGCTTTGGGGTTCACCGTTATTTCTGGTCTGCTGGTGAAGGTGTCCCAGTTATCTTTCTGTGGCCCCCAAGTCATCCCTTGCTTCTTCTGTGACCTTGGCCCCCTGATCCATCTCTCTTCCTCTGACCCCAAACTTGAAATGTATGCCTTTATCCTCGCTTTGGGCTCAGTGGGTAAAGCGTCTACCTACAATGCAGGAGACCCGGGTTCGGTCCCTGGTTTGGGAAGATCCCCTGGAGAAGGAAATGGCACCCCACTCCAGTACTCTTGCCTGGAAAATCCCATGGACTGAGAAGCCTGGTAGGCTACAGTCCATGGGGTTGCAAAGAGTTGGACACGACTGAGCGACTTTCCCTTGTGTGTCCTGTTGACATCCCTCGTCATAACCATCATTGTGTAAGCAACACAGTAGCCACAATCCTGCGACTCCCTTCAGCCAAGGAGGGCCAGAAGCTTCTCCACCTGCTCCTCTCACCTCAGTGTCCTCTCCCTGATGTACAGCAGCCGTGTGTTTATATATGTGAAACCAAAGCAGGTGAGCAGGCTGGACTCCAACAAGGAGGCTGCCCTTTTGAACACAGCAGTAACCCTGCAGCTGAACCCTGTCCCCTACGTTCCATGGAACAAGCATGGACACGACTGAGGACTTTCCCTTGTGTGTCCTGTTGACATCCCTCGTCATAACCATCATTGTGTAAGCAACACAGTAGCCACAATCCTGCGACTCCCTTCAGCCAAGGAGGGCCAGAAGCTTCTCCACCTGCTCCTCTCACCTCAGTGTCCTCTCCCTGATGTACAGCAGCCGTGTGTTTATATATGTGAAACCAAAGCAGGTGAGCAGGCTGGACTCCAACAAGGAGGCTGCCCTTTTGAACACAGCAGTAACCCTGCAGCTGAACCCTGTCCCCTACGTTCCATGGAACAAGCAGGCCCACCAGGCTCTGAGGAAAATGATGTTCAGGATGAAAATATCAAGCTAAAAAAAACCATATGGTCTTGGAGTGGAAGGCTTCAGAAAACCATTTGTCTTCATTCCAGACACTGTAGCAGTCCCCAGAGCTGTCGTGGGACGTCTGTGGCAGACCTTACCTGATCTCTGTTAACTCGTCCCCATCAGTGAAGATCTGTTTTCCCAAGGCCACTTTTCACCTTGGTGTGCATGAATATTTTTTCCCGAAATATGCCACATACTGATGACATTTGACTTTGATTGTAAAATCCCTTAATACATTTTCATTCTTCCCTCTGCTATAAACCATGTTTTGAAATTTCTGAAATTTAATAACTTGTGCTCTTTTCATTTTACTACCATCTGGCCTAAATGACAATCCACTGCAGTATTCCTGCCTGAAGAAAGCCACGGACAGAGTAGGCTGCTGGACTGCAGTCCATAGTGTCGCAGAGCTGGACACAACTGAAATGACTTGGCACGCACGCACCATCTGACCGTAAACATCATTCAACTGAAGCACAATCATTTGGGGCATCTCAGCTGGCTCCGCATGGGTAAGGAATCCACCCACAATGCAGGAGATGTGGGAGACGCGGGTTTGATCCTCAGGTCGGGAAGACTGCCTGGAGAAGGGCATGGCAACTCCCTCCAAGCACCCATATAATTAAAACAATAAAGGAAATGATAACTATAGTACCAGTGCTCAGGTTTACATGCCCTTCATGCCTACCTCAAGGAAATAATGGTTATAGTACCCTTCAGAATGGGATATAGATAGCTTGCACCTGATGTGCTCTTAATTGCTGTTTTTGGATAGCTTAGCTACACATGTATGAATCACTTCCATGCTGAAAGAAATAGAACTGTGTTAGCTCTCAGACTATCCTCTAAGGAGGGGGATTAGCTACAGCATTCCACAGCGGATCAATGCTTATGTTTTCTAAATAATTTATTCCAACTCCAGTTGCAAAATGTATACTTATGATTGGTTCTTATCCTAAAATTGTTACTACAGGATGGGTGTGCTCATCAGTGAAACAGAACAGTTAATCCACATTTGTCTGATCACTTCCAAAGTCACAAGGCAATGAAATCTAAGTTATTTGCTTATCAACCTACTTCATGTTACCAATGAAAATAATTTAAACAGTTTTTTCTGGTAGACTTGTGGTGTCAACTACAAGGTTATCTTCTGAATGATAACTTCTTTTAAAACCAACATTTCTATTATCTCAATTCTCATCCTTTGTGTGCTTTTAGCTCTTATTTCCAGGATAGAAATGTGTCTGTTTCATTTCCAGAGGAAATACCTCTAGATTAATACCTTTTTTCTTCTCTCTTGTTTGCTTTTTAACCCAAACTCTGAGATTAAATAATCATAAATGAATTTTATAAAATATGTCCTACACCATGGTTGAATCATACTTGGCCTTGAAGGTCATATTACAAAGTTCATATTTCATCTTACTGACAATGAAGAGGTATCAAATGCATTCTAAAAATATCACAGGTATGTTCTGATTAGCTGTGTGTTTAATTCATAGCTGTGGGTGTTGTATGAAAAAGACATTGGAAAACCCAGATCAAAGGAGGAGAGTGGATACAAAGACTGTTGCAGAAATCAAGAGAAAGAGAACGATGGCTTAGGGGACTGGCAGTAGAAATGCAATGCAAAGGGCCCGCTAGTAGGTTCTGAAACAGTCTCTGCATTGGGAGCCCTGAGTTCTGAGGCTCCTGCTGCCTTCCTCTAACTGGTCCGCTTCCTAAAGTACCTAAGTCATGTTATCCATAGAAAGTGGAGACTGAGCCAGACAATCTCAAGTCCACCTGAAAATGACTCAGGATGTCATAGGAGCATTGAAATAATGTTCCACCCCGAGAGAGAAACTACTGAAACGTGTATTGAAGTCGCTGATGTTTAGTATTTTATTAATAAATCGAGGAATCAAGAAATGACAGGAAGCCTTCTTAGGTTTAATCAAGATTTGATTATAATTTATTATACTTAAACTATGTACTTTATGTTACTTAAGATAGAACATGATTGAGTGGTGAACTTGATAAATAGAAAAATGAGCCCCAGGAAGCCAGAATTTAATTTATGAATCCAGCCTGGTCACTGCTCGCCACAGGTGGTCCCCAAGGAGGACAAACTCCAACGTGCAGATTCATGCACCAGACGCTGGTGCTGTGAAACGTTTCATTGAGACAAGTCCCCTAACCTAATTCTGCACCAAAGATATTTCCATTCATAACATTGAAGATAATTTTATTGAAGTATGACTGACAGAAAAGCGATAGATATTTAACTTACGTTATTTGATGTTTGGAGAGACATAGAGATCTGTGAAATCATCACTAACAAATCACCTCCACAGGCTGCCTCTTGCCATCTTTGTTCGTAGACAATACCGTATTATATATCATAGACCCTATGTTGCACATATCTCCAGAAATTATTGATTTCGTATAACTGAACCTTTGTATCCTTTGATCAATACCTCACTTTATCTCCCTCACCCAAGCCCTGACCATCACCATTCTATTCTCAGCTTCTGTGGATTTGATTAAACTCCACACACGTGTGAAATCATTACAGCATTGCTCCTTCTCATGTCTGGCTTATCTTACTTGGAATGATGTCCCCAGGCGCGTCCATGTTGTCACAATGCTGGGATTGTCTTTTTATTTTGAGGCTGGATAAAGTTTACTTAAGTGCTTGTGCTTGTGTGTGCTCAGTCATGTCTGACTCTTTGCAACCCCATGGACTGTGGCCCGCCAGGCTCCTCTGCCCATGGAACTTTCCAGGCAAGAGTAGAGGAGTGGGTTGCCATTTCCTCCTCCAGGGCATCTTCCAGATGAGCCTCCTCCAAGGATCAAACCCGCATCTCTTACACTGGCAGACGGATTCTTTAGTGCTGTGCCACCTGGGAAGAGTGTTCTCTCTTTTCCCCTTGTTTCAGTTCAGTTCAGTAGCTCAGTCATGTCTGATTCTTTGCAACCCCATAGACGACAAACACGCCAGACTTCCCTTGTTTATCATTCAAAAAAACAAAAACAAAAAACCGCTCTTAGTTTTGCTTAACGTTTTCATTCTTTTTGTCTATTTCCTTTATTTCAGCTTTGATCTTTGTTATTTCCTTCCTTCTATTGACTTTCAACTTAGTCTATTCACTTCTAGTTTCTTAAACTGTAAAGTTGGGTTGATTACTTGCTGTCTTTCTCTTTTTTTAACATAGTCACTCACCATCACACATTTCCCTCTCAGAATTGCTTTCCCAACATGTCATAAGTATTGGTGTGTTGTGTCTTCATTTCCATTTGTTTCAAAATATTTTTTGTTTCTCTTTTGATTTCTCCTTGACTATGAGTGTTCAGGAATATGTTGGTTGTTTTTCACATATTTGTAGATTTTCTCATTTTCCTCATGTTCTTGATTTCTAGTTTCAAACAATGGTGATCAGAAAATATACTTGAAATTATTTCAGTCTTTAATTTTGCTAAGGCCTGTTTTTTGATCTTATGGTATACCCTGGAGAATGTGTGCACACTTAAGCATAATATGCATTCTGCTGCTGCTGCCTGGATGGATGGGATGTTTTTAAATGTCTGTTAGGTTCATTTGATCTAGCATACAGTTCAAGTCATTTCCTGGTTGATTTTCAGTCTGCATGATTTGATGAAATCATCACAACGATAAGAGTGGGGTGTTGAAATCACTGCTTGTGTTATTGTCTATTTCTCCCTCAGCTCTGCTAGTATTTGCTTAGTATGTTTGGGTGCTTCGATGTTGATACATGTGTAGCACACATATATACGATTGTCACACACACACACACACACACACACACACAATTGTTATGTCATCTTGATGCATTGACTCCTTTATCATTATGGAATGACCTTCTCTGTCTCTTGTTACCAACTCAGTGCCCCCAGTGCCAACACTAGTGGCAGCAGTGCCACTTGCAGCTCCAAGGCTCCAGAAACCCCAGGGCTCGCGCAGCATCACCGAGGGCATGAGCAACACTCTGGCATAGACGCTGGAAGGTAGAAAGCGCAGATTCTCAAATGCAGCCAGAGGCAGCAAGGGAGGAAAACCAGAAACGCGCGCTATGACGCCACCTGCGGAAAAACAAAGAAAGGCCTCCAATGACCCGTCTGTTGACTTGTTAGAATCAAAGTAAACACATCTTTGCCCAAATGAGAATAGTGTTCATTACGTGATGTGGACTGGCTGAGGAACAACGCATTAAGCACCGTGAAAAACCACAGTAACACAGCATCGCAAAAAGAAGGTGACAATTCTTCAGAAACCAAACTTAAAGTCATGGAAGATTGTGATGTGACTGATAGAGAATTCAAAATAGTGGTCATAAAAACTCAATGAGCTGTAGGAAAACTCAGAAAGGCAGTTCAGGAATAAAATAATGAAAAAAGAAAATGTTTACCAAAGAGACTGACACTCTAGAAACAAGTAAACAGAATCATGGAGCTGAAGAGCTTGGCAAATGAGATGAAGAGCTCATCAGGAAACCCGGGAACCAGAGCAGACCACATGGAAGAGAGCGTTAGCAAGCTCAGAAACAGAAGTCTAGAAGAGGCCGGGGGAGTGGGTGGGCGTGCTGCACATCTCTCCGCACGGATACATCAGGAATACACCTTGAGACACAAAAGTGCATGCAGAACACCAGCTGAGAATGGACAGGAGTACCTGACCAGTGGAAAAGAATATACAGAACCACACAAAACTCAGTAGGATGAAGGAACTAGGGGGAAAAACAGGAGTGTTAGTAGGACCGGACCAGCCCTCGATGGATGGGGGAACTGAAGCAGGGGTCTGAGCCCCACGCTGGGGCAATTGTCTTGAGTCGGAGGAGAAACATTTAAGGCTGAGAGTGAAACAGCTGATCAGTGGCAGCCTAAATGGAATGAGAATCAGTCCGTGCTGCAGCCATACACGCTGCAGACAGGAACGCTGGTCTCTGGCAGGCGCAGCGGCTGGGAGCTGGAGTTCAGGGATTGTGGAGCAATCCCAGGCTGAGGGTTACTCTTGATTATGGACAGACGGATTGAGGGGATTTGAGGGAGGAGATCCTGGTGGGAAATGCCGTGGAGGAAAGCCAGGCAGCCATGGAAGCAAAGCGGTACTGCTGAGTCTCGTGTAGGGGTGGAGCCATCACCACAGCCTCCGTCTCCCCACATGCCAGCAGCAGCAGCTGAACAATAGAGAGGCTGGCCCATCAAATGCCTGACACACTGAAATATGGAGTAGGACCCCACCCACGGGGCCCCTTTAAGTGCCTGACATGCTGATCTACAGAGTAGGACCCCAGTCAGGGGGGCCCTCTATGTGCCTGACGTGCCAAACTACAGAGGACCCCCCGCAAGGGAGCCCACTAAGTGCCTGAACGGGCGGAGCAATAGAGAAAGACTGGTTAAAGAGGCGTTCTGATCACCAGCCGCTGCTTCAGTCCTGTCTGACTCTGTGCAACCCCATGGACTGCAGCCCACCAGGCTCCTCCACCCATGGGACCTCCAGGCAAGAGCACTGGCATGGGGTGCCATCGCCTTCTCCGTCAAATAAGCTAATCCTTTTCAAACCCTTGCTTGCAAACCCTGCTTCTGACTAATTCAAATCAGACCCTGAATTTTCTTCTACTACCTAGTTCATTTCTTCAAAAATTCATAACTTTTTTTCTGGTTTCAAAACAGAGCTTTAATAATTATAACGTGGTATAGTCAGAAATTCACAACTTTTGTCCATATTTATATACACAATAGGTGCTTCCCAGGCGGCTCAGTCATCAAGAATGTGCTTGTCAGTGTAGGAGACTCAGGAGACACGTGTTTGATCCCTGGGTTGGGAAGATCCCCTGGAGGAGGGAATGGCAACCCACTCCAGTATTCTTGCCTGGGAAACCCCATGAACAGCGGAGCCTGGCAGGCTACAGTCCAGGGGGTCACAAAGAGTTGGACATGGCTGAGCAACAGAGCACTCACGCGCGTGTGTGCGCACACACACACACACACTAATATGAAGGTTCTTCTGTGAACCAATCCTTTATCTAGATTTACATGGGTTTCTGCATGAGGAATGTCTTTCACATCAAAAATTGATTTGTAAGAAGTTATCAAGGACTTTTTCACCAAGGTAAAGTAACCCATTTCTCCCAGGTCCTCCTTCTTTAATTAAAATACCCTGGACATAACACAACACAGAACCATAGAAAGATTCTGGAAGAGTAGAAAGAAGGCAGTGGACTGTCTAGGGACAGTCTTGAAGAACAGCATGCCAGTCCTTTCCCTGGGCTTCCTTATTGCCTCTCGTATTTCCCAGACAGGGTGCAGCAGAATCCTCCAGCGTAGAATCGCCAGTAGGTTGATTTTTAAAAATATTTCAAGACAAAAAAGTCTGTGCCCCCTAGCCAAAGGACTGAGAAGACAGTGGCCTAATAGAAAATAAATTTTTATCAGTACCAATCTTACTCCAACTTCATGTCAACCTGAAAACCACACCTTCTTCAAGGTTGAGCAGTGATTTGTGCTTCCCCACATATTCATGATAAAACATAAACATAAATAAATTATCAGCAAGCTAGGAGCAGAGAGAAACCATCTCATCTTGACAAAAAAAAATCTACGAAGAAGAGGTAACCTCATACTTAATGCTAAAAGACTAAATGCTTCCTCTCTGAGACAGAGAACATGACAACTCTGTAAGTTCTAGCCACCGCAGTAATGCACAAAAAAGCAATAAAATGCATAAAGACTGGAAAGAAAGAAAGAAAACTGTGTCTGTTGGGAAATTATATGAATATCTACAAAGACAACCCTAAGTAACCTACAAAAGTATCACTAGGGCTAATAAGTGACTTCAGCATGGTCACGGGGTACAAGGTCAACCCCCCAAAGGAAAAACCACATATGTATATAATCAAAATAGAACTGTGGAAACAAATTAAAACACATTGCCATTTATAATAGCTCCAAAGGAAATAAAGTACTTAGGTAGAAGGCTAACAAAATATGTACACAATCTATGTGTGGGAAACTAGACCACTGTGATGAAAGAGACCAGTTCAGTTCAGTTCAGTCGCTCAGTCGTGTCTGACTCTTTGCGACCCCATGAATCGCAGCACGCCAGGCCTCCCTGTCCATCACCAACTCCCAGAGTTCACTCAAACTCATGTCCATTGAGTTGGTGATGCCATCCAGCCATCTCGTCCTCTGTTGTCCCCTTCTCCAACTGCCCCCAATCCTTCCCAGCATCAGGGTCTTTTCCAATGAGTCAACTCTTTGCATGAGGTGCCAATGTACTTGAGTTTCAGCTTTAGCATCAGTCCTTCCAAACAACACCCAAGACTGATCTCCTTTAGGATGGACTGGTTGGATCTCCATGCAGTCCAGGGGACTCTCAAGAGTCTTCTCCAACACCACAGTTCAAAAGCATCAATTCTTCGATGCTCAGCTTTCTTCACAGTCCAACTCTCACATCTACATGTGACCACTGGAAAAATCATAGCCTTGACTAGACGGACCTTTGTTGGCAAAGTAATGTCTCTGCTTTTGAATATACTGTCTAGGTTGATCATAACTTTCCTTCCAAGGAGTAAGTGTCTTTTAATTTCATGGCTGCAGTCACCATCTGCAGTGATTTTGGAGCCCCCAAAAATAAAGTCTGACACTGTTTCCACTATTTTCCCATCTTTTTGCCATGAAGTGATGGGACCAG
>SJXQ01010934.1:123661-173723 GCA_006408695.1 Aepyceros melampus | reverse complement strand
AAGGAATCTCCACACTGTTCTCCATAGTGGCTGTACTAATTTGCATTCCCACCAACAGTGTAAGAGGGTTCCCTTTTCTCCACACCCTCTCCAGCATTTATTGCTTGTTGACTTTTGGATCGCAGCCATTCTGACTGGTGTGAAATGGTACCTCATTGTGGTTTTGATTTGCATTTCTCTGATAATGAGTGATGTTGAGCATCTTTTCATGTGTTTGTTAGCCATCCATATGTCTTCTTTGGAGAAATGTCTATATAGTTCTTTGGCCCATTTTTTGATTGGGTCATTTATTTTTCTGGAATTGAGCTGCATAAGCTGCTTGTATATTTTTGAGATTAGTTGTTTGTCAGTTGCTTCATTTGCTATTATTTTCTCCCATTCAGAAGGCTGTCTTTTCACCTTGCTTATAGTTTCCTTTGTTGTGCAGAAGCTTTTAATTTTAATTAGGTCCCATTTGTTTATTTTTTCTTTTATTTCCAGTATTCTGGGAGGTGGATCATAGAGGATCCTGCTGTGATTTATGTCAGAGAGTGTTTTGCCTACGCATAGGATCTTTAGTTGCGGCATGCGAACACTTAGTTGCAGCCTGTGATATCTAGTTCCCCGCCCGGGGATTTAACCCAGGCCCTTGGTACTGGGAGTGTGGGCTCTTACCTGCTAGACCACCATGGAAGTCCCTTAGTACAACTGTTTCGGAAAATAACACACGTGAGCAAGAGTTCACATCTGGAAAGTGATGCTCAGTGGGCTGTATGCAGCCTGTAATTTAATGAGTCATCGTGGAATTCTGAGTAAATGGAGCTTTTATTATCCTTCCATTTTTGTGTGCATTTTTAAGTATTTCCTCAGGATAGATGCCCAGGAGTGAAATCACTAAATCAAATAGCAGAAATTATTAGTATATATTGACAAATTCTTTTCAAAAATCTTTCAGCTAGTTTTCAGGATCAGTGTGTGGGCATCCATTTCACTTAATACTTGCCAAAGCTGGATAGTATCTTTTATTTTTTAACTTTCCTAATTTGTGAAAGCATCTCTTAGCTCCTTATTCTTCCCCCGCTTCTCAGAGACCCACTCCTGCCCAGTGATTGAGAAATCCCCATTGAAACCACTAATTCCCCCAGTCTCAAAATTATGTTTAGCTCCCCCTTTCCTTCATAAATTTACATTTCCATGAAACAGAATGGAAAATGAAAGAGTCATACACATGTGGATATATTTGATATATTATAAATACATTTTGAATATAAATATAATATAAATATATTACAGAGGCACTGATGGTAAGTAGTGTGGGACTATTAAGCATCAGACAGAATGGAAAGAAAAAGGCAGAGAAAGAGGAAAAGGAGACTAAACTGAACTCCACATCATGTTGTTCAGAAAACTTATTTTGGGATTGAGCAGGCTTAAATATTAAAGGCAAAACTGTTAACACTTTTAAACCATAAAAGATTCTTCTTCATGACCTCAGGAAAAAAAAAAAAGATTTTTCAAATAAGACTCAAAATGCCCTAACCATAAAGGAAAGAGTAATCTCACCTCTTTCAAAGTGAGGAAGTCCTGTTCCCTACAGAACAGCACACAGAGAGGGAGAAAGCAGTTCACAGAACAATGAGCAAGAATTACTGCTCGGCGTGTACCAGGGGTCTCCACAGCCTGCAAGGAGAGGACTGTCAGTTCAGTGAAACAAAAAAAAAAAAGGCACTTGCAGTCACAGCACAAAATGTGAACAGCTGCTGCTGCTGCGTCGCTTCAGTCGTGTCCGACTCTGTGCGATACAAAAAGGCGCTTAGCCTCATTTGTAATCGGAGAAATCAAAAGATCACAACGAACTGCTGCTACTACTACATACACACACGGGCAGAGCTGAAACTGCTCGACAAGGCCCGAGTGTCAAAGAAGGCCTGCTGGGGTGAAGGCTCAGGCGCTGCTCAGGGCTGAAAACGGAAACCACCTCTTACAGCACAGTTCTGTGTCATCTGATGGGAGTCAGGCTACATTATCATCTGTGGCTCAGAAGTTCTCCTCCTGGATCCAAATCCAGGCGGGCAGCTGCACCTGGACGCAGGCACAGCGATGGCCACAGCGTGTCATTTATGGGAGCAAAACAGTAGAAACCACCCGATGTCCATCAACAGGAGAGATGAGTAAATTATGATGACTCGACGCTGCAAGGGAGAGCAACGAACTGCTGCACCCAGAGGCGCATGAGCAAACCTCACACACACAGCGCTGAGGAGCAGGAGCCAGCCGCGCGTCTGGTCAGTTCACGAGGTCTGAAATCATATTGCTCAGGGAAACTTGCATAGCAGTAAAGCGATAAATAGTAGCAGGAAGTGATTGTTACAAACGTCAGGTGCTTGGGGCGGTTGAGTGGGCACTGGGGGGCTGAGGCTGCTGGCGATGTTCTGATTCTTGGTCTGGATGTTGCTTGTACGGATGTTTTGTGCGTTTTTCATATGTGAGTACGTGTGTGCAGATATATGTACACACACAAATGTTTATATATTCTTTTTCATAGTAAAAACCTTTAATGAAACTTTTATGATTTTAGTGCCACATATGGGAGAATTAAGGGCTTCCCAGGTGGCACAGTGGTAAAGAATACGCCTGCCAATGCAGGAGACCCAGGAGATGTGGGTTTGATCCCTGGTTCAGGAAGATCACCAAAACGGCAACCCACTCCAGTATTCTTGCCTGGAAAATACCGTGAACAGAGGAGTCTGGTGGGCTACAGTCCGCGGGGTCACAGAGAGTCGGACACAACCGAGCGTGGGTGTGCACACGCACACACACTCGGGAGAATCATCTGATAATGCAAGTGTAATGTCAAGGGCCTATGAATTTGCGACTTGTTGGAGAATATTTGTGAGTGAGCCTCTCAGCTCAGGCACCATATGAGCTTCGAGACTTTTGTGCTTGATGCTATGCACAGGGCGTTGTCCGAGAGCGCTCACCGCCCGTTCCCATCCTGAGGGGTCGGTGTTCTCACACCCCTTCCCTTCCCATTGCAACCACAGTGGAAAGCCCCTACAGCAAGTACTCCACATGCTTATGGAAGGAAGGAGTCCTGTGCTATGGTGAGTTAGGCAGCTTCCAGAGAATCTGCTAGTTATGTCCAATTAAGAGCGTGGACAGCGGAGTTTGTCAGTTCCACACTAATTCAGACCAAGATGTTAGTTCTTATAACAGGCATTTTGTCTTATCCCGATATTTTCCAAAATGCAGCACTGGTCCCCAAACTTTCTCTCCAGAAAAGGGTTCCGTGGTAAAACAAGTTTGGGAAACTGTTTATCACATTCTCCTCCTGGAGGTTCACAGTGCGCATAAGCACTGAGAATTCTGAGACGTTTTGGGGTAATGATCCCTGGTTGATGTTTTTTAACTCAAGATTTCCCAAGAGAATTTGATGTAGGCCTCAATGTCCTGAAGAAGCAGTGCTCTGAGAAGCTCCTTTGGGAAACACCCCTTCCCCAGGGAGAGGTGGATTCAGTGGTGTGTTGGTCTTACAGGGATGGGGCTTTGGCAGGGTCTAGAGAAGCCTGGTGGAGAAGGCGATGGCACCCAGTTCAGTCCTCCTGCCTGGAAAATCCCATGGACGGAGGAGCCTGGTGGGCTGTAGTCCATGGGGTCGCTAAGAGTCTGACATGACTGAGCGACTTCACTTTGACTTTTTACTTTCATGCATTGGAGAAGGAAATGGCACCACTCCAGTGTTCTTGCCTGGAGAATCCGAGGGATGGGGGAGCCTGGTGGGCTGCTGTCTATGGGGCTGCACAGGGTCGGACACGACTGAAGTGACTTAGCAGCAGCAGCAGCAGCAGCAAAGAAGCCTGGCGGGCTCCAGTCCATAGGGTTGCAAAGAGTCGGACACGACTGAGCACACAGCTCACATGATGCTCTGAGAAGCTCCTTTGGGAAACACCCCTTCCCCAGGGAGAGGTGGATTCAGTGGTGTGTTGGTCTTACAGGGATGGGGCTTTGGCAGGGTCTAGAGAAGCCTGGTGGAGAAGGCGATGGCACCCAGTTCAGTCCTCCTGCCTGGAAAATCCCATGGACGGAGGAGCCTGGTGGGCTGCAGTCCATGGGGTCGCTAAGAGTCTGACATGACTGAGCGACTTCACTTTGACTTTTTACTTTCATGCATTGGAGAAGGAAATGGCACCACTCCAGTGTTCTTGCCTGGAGAATCCGAGGGATGGGGGAGCCTGGTGGGCTGCTGTCTATGGGGCTGCACAGGGTCGGACACGACTGAAGTGACTTAGCAGCAGCAGCAGCAGCAAAGAAGCCTGGCGGGCTCCAGTCCATAGGGTTGCAAAGAGTCGGACACGACAGCACACAGCTCACATGAACACACAGGGACATGGGGCAGAGGGCATGCTGATGAGACCATCTGCTCCTTCCGTGGATCTCATCATTATTTTTCTTCTTCTTTCTGCTC
Source organism: Aepyceros melampus (assembly GCA_006408695.1). Taxonomy (NCBI): domain Eukaryota; kingdom Metazoa; phylum Chordata; class Mammalia; order Artiodactyla; family Bovidae; genus Aepyceros; species Aepyceros melampus. Next base: position 169,279 of record SJXQ01010934.1, on the reverse strand, counting down.
ATCTGTTCTTTTCAGACATCCTCCTCTGTTTCCGTTTAGGAAACACTGAATTTTGCACTGTCTGCGTATTCTTAGAGTTCCTCTTTCACATGAACCCTCAGGCTTCCAGATACGAGTTTGAAAGTAAAGTTACGAACTGAGAATAGTCTCCAGTGTGTCAGGCTGGCAGATTCAGGTGGCTCTCCTCACGCACTCAGCCCAGCTGGAAGATGGAGAGGCCCACACAGTGCATAACCCAGCACCTGTGTCCTCTCACTGTGATTGCACACGTGGCACACAGTCACACACACACACGGAGCAAACTATGGTGCAGTGGGTTTTCATCCGCGTCATCTGATCTAATCACTCCATGACTTGCCTTTTCTTCCCCCATTATTCTGATGCAAAGAGCTGCCAACTGACAGGCGCCATCCGTTCATTTCGGAGAAGGCAGTGCACCCGCTGCAGTACTGCTGCCTTGAGCTTCTGGTAGCACAGCATCGTGTGAGTAGACCGTCACGCTCCCCCACTGCCCTGCTGGTGGACATGCTGGAAGTCTTTAATTTCTGACTGTCACAGCCCAGTGCAATAAGTGTCCTCATGCATCTTGTCTCCTGATTTCTTCAATGAGTTGCTCTAGGGAACAGACCTAGGAGCCGGCACGCAGGGCTGCAGACCACATGTTAAGTTTTCTAAACATTGCCTGTTGTTTTCCAGAGGTTCTGCCAGTGTCACCCGGGAGCTGGTCCTGAGGTGCCCTTTCCTACATCGTCCACCCGCTTTACACCCTGAGACGTCTTCACCTTCTCAGTATGATGTGTGTGCACTAGCCTCTCACTGCTTTCCTCATCCCTAAGCTGCCACTGTTTCTTGCTTTATGTGATGGTACCAGAGTTCATTCAACCGTTCTCCTGTTGATGGACATTCAGTTTGTTCCCCATTTGTATATTGGGTTATATTTTGTTTTAAAGCCAGGGCTGCAAGAAGCAAGCTCGTGCAAACATCTTGATGTACTGGTGCTTGAATGACTGTCAGACTGATTTCCAGAACTCACATACCTGGGTCAAATCACCATTTTTCACTTAAGAAATAATGACAAAATTCTCTTCCCAAAAGTTTACAGCAGTTTCCAACCTCACCAGTGGTATATGAAGATATACTATTACCTATACCTTCACTAATGCCTGATGACATCAATTTTTCAAATTTTTAACAAAACAAATGTCTCTTTAACCCTGAAGTAAGAGCCCACTGCTATCTTAATCTGCATGCCTCTGACCACTGGTGAGTTTAGCCTCTGCTTTGCTTCTTGTTCAAATTGCCTGTTTATAGACTTTATTTTTCTATGAGTTTATTATTAATCTAAAGGGGCTCTTCATATATTGGGATAGTATCCCTTTGTTATATGCACAGTGTATGTCATTTACCTTCCGTTGCTCTTGCCACAGATGTTAGCTCTTTATTTTAATATATGCATCTTTTTCTTTGTAACTTTTGGGTTTCCTGCTTTGCTTAAGAAGGCCCTCCCCATCCCAGTGTTACATAAGTACTCATATTTTGTCTAATATTTTTATAATTTTGTTCTTAACTTTAGGCTTTTAATTCATCTGCTATGTATTCTTATACATGATGTGAAATCGGAGTCAAATGTTTCTGGTGTCGTTTATTAAGTAATGAGTTTCTTCCTGCTGCTTTGGGGTGGCACCCACCGCACACGGAGCTGATGGGACCAGGGCGTGTGCAGGCTCTGCAGTCAATGCCTGGGCTCAGCCCCACTGACTGCCACTGAGAAAGCTGTTCAACCTCTTTGCGCCTCAACTGCCCCATCTGTAAAGTGGGAGAAATGATAATACCACCTCTTAGGGTTTTGAATTAAATAGGTTACACTATGAAAACACACGGACTAGTATTCGACACATAGGAAACGCTGGGCAAGCTTTAGCGAAAGAGTATTAGCTATTTTCTTGGGTCTGTTTTTCTACCCATGACCCAGCACCATCTTTTGGTGATCAGAACTTTCTAATAAATGTGAATGGTTGTTCTGTTATCTCACTGTTCTTTTTAGGTTTTCATGATGAGAATTGCTTTGAATTACAAATAAACGTGTCCCGTACATACTGGCATTTTAATAACGTTCCACCTTCCCACCCACTTAGATCTATGTGATGTCCTTCAGTAGAATCTCTAGTTTTATTCATGAAGTGCTTTCACCTTTGCGGTCACTTTATACCAACGGAAACTAGCTGTTACCATTCCAAGTGGGATATTTTTTTCCATTTTAAATGAATATTGCTGGGATAAAGATGAATTACTCGTTTTTCACTATTTACTTTGTATTGACACCTCGCTAAACTATTTTATTGGTTCTAATTACTTTTAAGTGAGTCTTTTTAATTGCCTAGTTATTTGGTCATGTTGTAAAAATGATGACACTTTTGTCTCTTAGCTTACATTACTTACATCAGTGATAATTTTTTTCTTATTGCCTGAACAAAGTAAGGTGGCAAGGACGAACATCCTTTCTAAGCCTTAATCTTTTAGAAAATGCCTTTCATGTTCTTATTTGTTCAATATGTTGTTTTTGATAAACACTCTTTGTTTATTTATTTGTTCAATAGATTTGCTACTGTTTTCTGATAAACAGCAACTTCATGGTTCATTTTAACATCATGTCTGTTTAGCTGAACTTGTTCAATTAATGTGGGGCTTCCCTGGTGGCTCAGCGGCAAAGAATCCTCTTGCAATGCAGGAGGGGCCGGAGACGCAGGTTAGATCCCTGAGTTGGGAAGATCCCCTGGAGGAGGGCATGGCCAGTATTCTTGCCTGGAGAATCCCATGAGCTGAGAAACCCAACGGGCTACAATCCACAGGGTCCCGACGAGTTGGACACAACTGAAGCAACTGCGCGCACAGGGCAGTTCCTCTCATAGAAAGGTGCTCAATAATAGGGAATGAATAGATTTTGTCTTCCAGGAGACTGATCAGATCTCACAGTGACTAGTATTCTCTTCCCATTTTTCTATGGAATTTTCAGTTCAGAAATCATGTTTTATGGTTGCAGAAAGTCTTTTTAGATTCTAGTTAACATCTCCTTAAGGCCTCTCTAGCTCTCTCTCTTTTTTAAGAAATTAAATGTCTTTTCTGCTTTTTCCTTCCGATTGCTTGTTCAGCGTGGTCTTCCCAGTGGAGTGTGGCTTTTCTTTGCCTGCTTTCCTACGGCTGTGAAGGGCTCTGGGCCTTGCACAGGTCAGCCTGACAGGTCTCTCAGGCACCGGCGCCGAGTGGAAGGAGCCTAAGCATTCGGTTCAGGTGCCACTTGTAACCTGGCTGGCAAACGGCACTGTCTCCACGCCCTGAGAGGCTGTGGTCTCATGGCCGCCCAGGGGGAAACATTTCGGAGGCTGGGGTCAGCAGGAGTCAGGGAGGCCTTGAGGATATGTGCTCCACGTAAACTCTGCACTTAAAAAAAAACGGGAAGGCATCACCTGGCACCTCTCCCCCGACTGGCTCAGGGCTGCACACGAGAAAAATCCAGCTCCACTAAGCTCTTGAAATTGATTAGAGCCCTTGGACTTCCAGTGGCTAAGAGAAACTGTTTAGTAATGTTTAAATTGATTTGACCAACAGTAATTGGTGGCACAGTGATAAAGAATTTGCTTGCCAATGCAGGAGACACAGGATATGGGGATTCAATCCCTGGGTCGGGAAGATGCCCTGGAGGAGGAAACAGCAACCCACTCCTGTATTATTGCCTGAAAAACCCCATGGACAGAAGAGCCTGGTGGGCTACAGTCCACGGAGTTGCAAAGAGTCAGACGTGACTGAGCGATTGAGTACGCACGACCCGCAGCTGACAGTTAATGCCGGGGGGCTGCCAGACGGCTGTCCTGGTGTGAGACGTATATCACAGATGCCTTCAGTCATTTTTTAAAACAAAGGGAAAAAATCAATAAATTGGTTGATATTTGTGCATTCACCTGCATTTTTAGTCTGGTTAATGTCCCAGCATTGGTGTTAATACAAACAACAAAAATAGAAGGTTTTCTTAATGTCTAGGAAAATAGAACATTATAAGTAAATCAATAGCAGGAAATGTAGGTTTCTATGCAACAGAAAACACTTTTCAAAATGCACCCTGGGTGATTATAAGAGTGCTCATATCCAATTCCTGTTCAGCTCTAATGATAATAATGAGAAGCTTACTGGACAAACAGTTCAGTTCAGTCACTCAGTGGTGTCCGACTCTTTGCGACCCCATGAATCGCAGCACGCCAGGCCTCCCTGTCCATCACCAACTCCTGGAGTTCACTCAAACTCACATCCATCGAGTTAGTGATATCATCCAGCCATCTCATCCTCTGTCGTCCCCTTCTCCTCCTGCCTCCAACCCCTCCCAGCATCAGAGTATTTTCCAATGAGTCAACTTTTCCCATGAGGTGGCCAAAGTACTGGAGTTTCAGCTTCAGCGTCAGTCCTTCCAATGAACACCCAGGACTGGTCTCCTTTAGGATGGACTGGTTGGATCTCCTTGCAGTCCAAGGGACTCTCAAGAATCTTCTCCAGCACCACAGTTCAAAAGCATCAATTCTTTGGTGCTCAGCTTTCTTCACAGACCAACTTTCACATCCATGCATGACCACAGGGAAAACCATAGCCTTGACTACATGAACCTTTGTTGGCAAAGTAATGTCTCTGCTTTTCAATATGCTATCTAGGTGGGCCATAACTTTCCTTCCAGGGAGTAAGCATCTTTTAATTTCATGGCTGCAGTCACCATCTGCAGTGATTTTGGAGCCCCCAAAAATAAAGTCTGACAGTTTCCACTGTTTCCCTATCTATTTCCCATGAAGTGATGGGACCGGATGCCATGATCTTCGTTTTCTGAATGTTGAGCTTTAAGCCAACTTTTTCACTCTCCTCTTTCACTTTCATCAAGAGGCTTTTGAGTTCCTCTTCACTCTCTGCCATAACGGTGGTGTCATCTGCATATCTGAGGTTATTGATATTTCTCCCGTCAATTTTGATTCCAGCTTGTGCTTCTTCCAGCCCAGCGTTTCTCATGATGTACTCTGCATACAAGTTAAATAAGCAGGGTGACAATATACAGCCTTGACATACTCCTTTTCCTATTTGACCATAGCCTTGACTAGACAGACCTTTGTTGGCAAAGTATTATCTCTGATTTTCAATATGTTATCTAGGTTGGTCATAACTTTCCTTCCAAGGAGTAAGTGTCTTTTAATTTCATGGCTGCAATCACCATCTGCAGTGATTTGGGAGCCCAAAAAGTTAAAGTCTGGCACTGTTTCCACTCTTTCCCCATCTATTTCCCATGAAGTGATGGGACCAGATGCCATGATCTTCGTTTTCTGAATGTTGAGCTTTAAGACGACTTTTTCACTCTCCTCTTTCACTTTCATCAAGAGGCTTTTTAGCTCCTCTTCACTTTCTGCCATAAGGGTGGTGTCATCTGCATATCTCAGGTGATTGATATTTCTCCCGGCAATCTAGATTCCAGCTTATGCTTCTTCCAGCCCAGCATTTCTCATGATGTACTCTGCATACAAGTTAAATAAGCAGGGTGACAATATACAGCCTTGACATACTCCTTTTCCTATTTGGAACCAGTCTGTTGTTCCATGTCCAGTTCTAACTGTTGCTTCCTGACCTGCATATAGGTTTCTCAAGAGGCAGGTCAGGTGGTCTGGTATTCCCATCTCTTTCAGAATTTTCCGCAGTTTATTGTGATCCACACAGTCAAAGACTTGGCATAGTCAATAAAGCAGAAATAGATGTTTTTCTGGAACTCTTGCTTTTTCCATGATCCAGTGGATGTTGGCAATAGTGTATGCTAAATGCCTGCCACAGTACCAGACAGCAACTGAACTTCCAACAAATAACACCTGTTGTTCATATCCTTTGTGGTCACTCTGCTGGCAAAGATGCCCCCAGAGATGCCCTAAAATAGTTCAGTTCAAACTGGGAATAAGGAAGAGGCTCAGGGTGATGAGAAGAACTAAGTTATCGGATGGTGATTAGCGTGCCCTCACCCCTACTTATTTCCTAGGGAGATTTAAAGCATTATTTTCTAGCTGGAGGTCAGTCCCACAAAACAAAAAGAAATGGAGCTACACTATGGAGGAAGAAGGAGGAAGTCTGAGTTGCTGAAGCTCAGATGTCTAAATAAAAAGCTAGACAGCTGGTGGGAGAGGAAGTCAGGGAAAGTCAAAGTCAAATACATACTGCGAAAATCCGATGTGTGTATACAGCCACAGTCTGGAGAAGTTTCCAATCTTCACTGTGCTCATTCTAATCACCTGGTTTGACAGAGAAAACCTTTGCCCCGGTGGATTCTATAAAAAGATTCAGGGAATGAATGTTCTACCAAGGCTGTGTAAAGACTTTTTGTCTGGAAGCAATGGTCGGATAACAAAATCTACCGTTGAATCAATTCTATTTCCAGGGATAAAATTGGGTGCACTCCAAAAGCCTCCAAGTGCTTTTCAGGGGGCTGGGGGAAACAGAGTTGGAGGTATTGTTCATCAGCACAGGTAAAGACAGATACTCACAGTGTTGCATTTAGCCCCTATTTGTGGAAGTAATGCTGTGTGCTTCATCATTAAGCCCGTGGAGACCAATGTGAACAGCATTTTTCCACTTCTATATAAAATAATAATTGGTAACATTTACTGAGCGCTTATGGTGCTCCAGGCACAAAACTCTTTAAGGAAACAGGATAGAATTTGCTTCTGAGTGAGCAGAGTCAAGACATAAGAATCTCCTTCCGGAGACTCTGCAGTAACTGTTTTCTCCTATCACATGTCCATACACGTGAATGTTGTTCAGGTTCTCACGAGGCCAGAAAAGAAGGATTCCACCATCACAACAGCTTCCAGTTATTCAGATTCTTTCCGATCAATCTTTCCTGAATGAAGAGTTTGTTCTCTGATACCAAGCCTGCAGACATCCTAGGCACAAAACTCTTTAAGGAAACAGGATAGAATTTGCTTCTGAGTGAGCAGAGTCAAGACATAAGAATCTCCTTCCGGAGACTCTGCAGTAACTGTTTTCTCCTATCACATGTCCATACACGTGAATGTTGTTCAGGTTCTCACGAGGCCAGAAAAGAAGGATTCCACCATCACAACAGCTTCCAGTTATTCAGATTCTTTCCGATCAATCTTTCCTGAATGAAGAGTTTGTTCTCTGATACCAAGCCTGCAGACATCCTCCTGCAGCTGCTAAGTCACGTCAGTCATGTTCAACTCTGTGCCACCCTATAGATGGCAGCCCACCAGGCTCCCCCATCCCTGGGATTCTCCAGGCAAGAAAAGTGGAGTGGGTTGCCATTTCCTTCTCCAATGCATGAAAGTGAAAAGTGAAAGTGAAGTTGCTCATTCATGTCTGACTCTTGCCGACCCCATGGACTGCAGCCTACCAGGCTCCTCCATCCATGGGATTTTCCAGCAAGAATACTGGAATGGGGTGCCATTACCTTCTCCAGACATCATCCTATTGCTCTGCAATTATTACCTTGATTTTCCACTCTTTGGTTACCTGAAGTATTAGTGTCAGCAAGAGCTGTGCATGTTAAAACTCATGAAACAGATTGTCATTTAACCCTGTGGACTCACTCCTTCTTGCAACACTGACAGCTGACTTAAGTCCTGGTTATGATTAATGACAACTTGGTAGCAGATGTACATGGCACATTTCATCTCCAGCTTACAAAAGGCTCTGTAAAACTTCCCTCACCATCCTTTACAGCAGGATGAAGGATTTAAGAAGCCAGAAAGATTAAGCTGCACGCCCAGTAAACAGTAATGACAGAAAAAGCAGACATCAAGTTTCTCTGGGTTTAAGCTGGTGCCTCTATTCATGGAGCCAGAATGCCTCCTCAGAAAGGAAGTGACTTGATGGAAGAACTACTGTACTGCTGGTTCACAAACTGGCCCCCATGCCCAAAAGGCACAGAGAGGCTGAAGAAAGAAGCCTCTCCAGGCTGGTCAGTTCAGTCACTCAGTCGTGTCCGACTCTTTGCAACCCCATGAACTGCAGCACGCCAGGCCTCCCTGTCCATCACCAATTCCTGGAGTTTACTCAGACTCATGTCCATTGAGTTGGTATGCCATCCAACCATCTTATCCTCTGTTGTCCCCTTCTCCTCCCGCCTTCAATCTTTCCCGCATTAGGATCTTTTTAAATGAGTCAGTTCTTCGCATTAAGTGGCCAAACTATTGGAGTTTCAACATCAGTCCTTCCAATGAATACTCAGGACTGATTTCCTTAAAGATGGATTGGTTGGATCTCCTTGCAGTCCAAGAGTCTTCTCCAACATCACAGTTCAAAAGCATCAATTCTTCAGCACCCAGGCTGGTAGGGCAGGTTTAATAAGCAAGGAAATGGACATTCAATGCTTGTCTTGGGCACATACATCCACACACCAGAACCTCAAGTTTACATACAGGACTTACCTAGGTTCAGTCACATATACCATCCAAATGATCTCCAACAACACATTGCTCTCTTAAGGCAGTATCCTTGAAATGGCTCTGGAAACTGTGAATGAAATGTACATTCCAAAGATGGGGTAGGGGATGAGAAACCTACAATCGCCCAGGTCTAGCCCCCAGGTCAATGAGAGGTCACATCCTCTCAATTACCTCTTATAACAAATATTTCTCTTTTCCTTGGGCTCTCAGAATCTATTTGTAACTTTGAAACAAACCTATTGATCAGGTCAGGTGGGACTACTGGGGCTTCCCAAGTGGTGGTAGTGGTAAAGAACTCACCTGCCAGTGCGAGTTAGACCTAAGAGATGCAGGTTCGATCCTTAGGTTGAGAAGATCCCCTGGAAGAGGGAACAGCAACCCTCTCCAGTGTTCTTGCCTGGAGAATCCTATGGACAGATGAGCCTGGCAGGCTGCAGTCCATAGAGTCACACAGAATCAGACGTGACTGAAATGACTTAGCATACGCATGCACAGAACCACTATTTTTCTAGGACTACTATTGATCAAGGATCTTGAAAAAGGCTTGGAGAGTTGTTACTAGTTTTGGAGGGTTGTGATTTATTTCTAAGCAGGAAGTTCTGTCAATCTTGTTTCAAGATCAGCAATAGTTAGGAAGAGAAACTAATTTTATATGTTTAAACTGGGCAAAAAGTTCAGGACCTTGGTTGTTGTAGGTTGAGTGAAACCACAATGATCCAATCTCTTCTTCTTTCTCAAACCACATCAGCTTATTCTCCAAGAAGAGGCTCTAGGGAGCTATGTAGGACAACTTCTGACTCAGTCCTTTTAGCAGCGAGAGGCTGAAGAATTCAGTAGGAGAAAGTTCTGAACTCTTAAAAGAGCTGACTTCAAGCCTCAGACTTAGCTTTTCATTGGGACAGGTTCTTTAATTTTCCAATGTTCTGTCTCCTGGAAGTAGAATGAAGATTCTGTTCCAAGCAAATTAGGAAACTTTTTTAAAAAAAAAAAAAAAAAGAATCAAGTAGAATCAGATTAGCCAAAATGGAAAATTTTGAGCTCACTTCTTCTCACAGGCACATCAAAATTACAACTATTTACATTGAAAATAGGGGCTTCCCTGGTGGCTCGAGTGGTTAAGAATCTGCCTGCAATGCAAGAGACCTGGGTTCAATCCCTGGGTCAGGAAGCCAGCTGATGGAAAAGACCAGAACCTATCAGAAAAGATGTTCTACACCTAAAGATATAAAGAAGAAGCCAAAATGAGACCAGCAGGATGGGCAGAGTCATGGTAGAGTCGAGTCCCATACCACCATGCACAGTCCATAAATGGAAAAAGATTACAATTACAAAGTTTCTACCTAAGGAGTGAGGTGTCTGAGTCCTACAATGGGTTTCCCATCCAAAGCTTCTGCATCAGGAGGAGCTCCCAGAACATTCGGCTTTGAAGATCACCATGACTTATTTTCCGGAGGCCCACAGGACTGTGGAAAATAGAGACTCCACACCAAAAGGCACAGAAAAAATCTCACATGTTCCATGACTCAGGGCAGAAGCAATAATTTGAGAGGAGCCTGGATTAGACCCACCTGCTAACCTTGGAGACTCTCCCAGAAAAGCAAGAGGCAACTAGAGTTCACCTTGGAGATTCAGATGCTGGAGTTGGCCATTTGGGTGAGCTTGTTCTACCACCTGGACACTGTGCTGGCAAGGGTCATTTGAGGATCTTCCTTCTAGTTTATTAGCCACAGGACCAAGCCCATACCTGCCAAACCTGTAGGCACCAGTACTAGAATACTTCAGACCAAGCAACTAACTGGGTGTGTGCACAGCCCCACCCACCAGCAGACAGACTGCCGTAAGAGTCCCTGAGCCCACAGCCATCCCTAGACACAGCCACCAGAGAGCCCAAGAGCCCCACATACATGTCTAGTGTGTAAGCTCTAGATCTGTTCAGGACCCCAGAGTCCTGCATCAGAAAACTGGGGACACAGCTCCATCTACCAGTGGGCAGATACCAGCTCCAGAATCCCCTGGACCCTGGTCTCACTCACCAGCAAGCCCACCGTAGCATTGGGACCAGCCTTACCCACCAGTGGGTGGACAACAACCCCAGGACACCCTCAGCACCCAAGCCTGCAGACCTACCCTACCTACATGGAGGCCAGTACCAGCCCTGGGATCTGCTGAACCTTGGCCCCACCCATCAGCCTACCTGAATCTCAAGACCAGCCTCACCCACCAGTGGGTGAGTGCCCCAGGACAATGACAGCCCCACAGCCTGCAGACACAGTCCAACCACTAGCAACTCAGTACCTGCTCTGGGGCCTGCTGGCTCCTAACCTCATCCACCGTCAGGTCAACACAAACACTCAAAGAAAGAGAAAAAGGAAGGAAAAAAGAAAGAAAGAAAGCAAATTCTTTCAAGAAAAGTAATGGTCACCAGAAACAATTTAAAATATTTAATGACAATTGATGGATAAACTTTATTAAGCATATAGTATGTATTTACAAAGCAGTGAGTACTAAGAAGAAAATAAAAATGTGAAACACAGGTCCTCTCTTTCTATATTTCATAAGCTTGCCTTAGATAATAAATAAGCACCCCCTTAGAACATAACTGAATAGCAACATATGCTGTATAGCATGTAAATAAATATAGTTTCAAATGCTACAAGAAATATACGTGGAAGAGAAGGCATTGAAGGGTTTATGTAAACAAAGATGAAAGTGCCAGAAAACAGAAAACTCAAGGTAGAAGGGATACATAAGCAATGCTGGGTACTGAGGAAAATATAAGGCTCCTTGGGGGCAAATGTAAACCATTTTGCTAGAGAGGAAAATTGTTTGCACAAGTCTAATAAATAAAATAGGAATAATAAAATCAAATTATGATTCAGGCTCTACTGCACAAACACATATATACATACACACACACACACACACACACAGGAAAAAAAAAAAAAAAAACTCAATGAGAAGAAATAACAGAAGGGAAAACTTCCCATCTACAATATAAATAAATAAGTAACTGAGGCAAACACTTATCAATAAATGTTCAAAACCTACTGGACAAAACAATGAAACTATAAAACTCTTGAAGGACTTAGGTAGATTTATATAAATGGACATACATATCAGGTTCTTGATTTGCAAAACAATGCAAAAAGCATTCTAAGTTACATTATAAATACAATGTGATCCCAGTAAAATACACCATCTTTTCTAAAGCTAGACAAGTTGATTAGAAAATGTATTATTAAAAAATCATAATATGCCATATTAGTAGAATATCTCTGAAAAGGAAGAGCAACAGGATGAGATAAGAAGTGGTTAGATCTACCATATAGTAAAACATAAACCCTCTAAAAGTAAAACAATATGCTATTGCTATATATGGATTGAAAGACTTATCAATAAAGCAGAATTAAATACCTAGAAACAGGACCTGTTTTGTGTGAATATTTAATATTTTAGTATATTTAATATGCAAATCAATGACAGAAAGAAAAATGTTTAATATGTCATATTGGGGTAACTGACTATTCATATCACTAAAAAAAAAAAAGATTAAACAGATTGTTTCTCATGCTACAGACCAGGACAATTAACAGGGGATAAAGCATTTAAATGTAAAAATTGAAAACTTACAGATATTAAGGAAAAAAGCATTGGTAAATTCTCTATAACCTGGAAAAAGAAAAATTTAAGAAGCGAAAAGAAAAGATTAATCAATTTGATAAACATTTTTTGTTTATGACAGAAAGCATAAGCAAAGTGGAAACGACAATACACGGATAAAATTTGCAACATGCATGACAGAGGAAGTGAGGTGAAAGTTGCTCAGTCATGTCGGACTCTTTGTGACCCCGTGGGCTGCAGCCTGCCAGGCTCCTCTATCCATGGAATTCTGCAGGCAAAAATCCTGGAGTGGGTAGCCGTTACCTTCTCCAGGAAATCTTGCCAGCCCAGGGATCAAACCCAGGTCTCCCACATTGCAGGCAGATTCTTTACCATCTGAGCCACCAGGGTAGCCCAAGAATATTGGTGTGGGTAGCCTATCCCTTTCTCCAGCAGATCTTCCCAACCCAGGAACCAAACCAGGGTCTCCCACATTGCAGGTGAATTCCTTACCAGCCGAGCTACCAGATAAGGATTGGCAATCCTAAAATAGAGAGACGATAAGTAGATAATCATCTAATATGCAGAAGAAAAACTCTGATAACCCTATTGAAAAAATGAGCAAGAGGTAATATAGATTTAACAGAAAAAGAAATGCAAATGGCCCTTTAAGATGAACATATGCTCAGCATCATTCAGAAAAAGAGAGCTGCAGATCAAAACTACAAAGACACCATTCTCACCTCTCAGGCTATCAAAAATTCAAAAGTTTAGCAATATATTCTTCTTGGTAAGGATTTAGAGCAAGAGCGTCACACATTGCTGATATGAAGGCCAAATGGTGCAATCACTAGATGACAGAATTAAGCAACCGTGCTGATTCTACATCTGGAGCAATGAATGTGCATTTTTTAATTTGAAAAACCTAGGAAGTTTTCAAAGTCTGCTGCATTGGTATCAAGAGAGCTCAACAGCCACCTTCAGGGAACTTCAACTAACTAAAGACAGGATAATTTGAGCAGTATACTCAATATCTTCCTGAGCTTTAAAATCATTATATATGTTTTCTAAATAATTCTAAAAAGTAAATACTAGCTTATTTGTTATCCCTGGAGGATATTAGAAGATTCAACACATAATTCTGAAAAATGTTAACTAAATTCGGAGTGTTTGTCCTGCCTTTCCTCTTTGATCTATACTTCAGGTAATCTATTAGTTGAATGGGAAGTTTCTCTTTAAAGAATTAGTTATTTGTTAAAGAACCCACCACTTTGTAACTTGTAATGAAACAATGGGTTCAAGTAATGATCATCAATGGTTCTGAAGCCACTGGGTGAAAATCTGATAGGAAACGTTACGACTGGGTCAAGTTGAACCTGAGCCCACTGATTAATCTTAACATCACAAAAAGAAAGAAATCAACCATCATATTCCACCTGAGGTAATGAAACACGAAGTTCTCACTGCTACAAAGTATCTGTGTCAAAAATTTGAAGCTAAATCTGATTATATCTCCAGATTTAATTATTAAGTTGAACCATATAAAATGACCAATACTTGACCATTTTGAACTACAAAAATACAATTTCACCTGGGGTTCAAATGAATAGAGAGAACAGAGAGGAATGTTATTAGTGAAAGTGAGTCATTCAGTCATGTCTGACTTTTTGCGACCCCATGGACTTAATAGTCCGTGGAATTCTCCAGACCAGAATACTAGAGTAGATAGCCTTTCCCTTCTCCAAGGGATATTCCCAACCCAGGGATCAAACCCAGGTCTCCCACATTCTAGGAAAATTCTTTACCAGCTGATCCACAAGGGAAGCCCAAGGATGTTAATAGTGAGGCAACTGGCAAAATCTAGATAGTGAAAATCACTCCATTTCCTCAACAGTAAAACAACAGCAAATTAGTAAGGAAATTTTAAAGCAGGCTGAGAGTACTTATAGACTGAAAAGAATTGAGGTTTATTGATGAAACACAAGTGTGAATCTTACTAGGATTCTGATTATTAAGATTCTGATTCAAATAATCCAACTATCAAAAGAAATTTAAAAAATTTTTAAACTGAATATTTGATGATGATAAAGGATTATTACTAATTTTTGGTATATTAATGGCATTATGGTATTTCTTTAAGTACTTTTTAAAGAAATGTATATGAGAGTGTATTACAGATGAAATTCAGTTAGTCTGGAATTTGCTATAAGATAAAGAGTAGCTATAGAAAAAAGAGATATGAGCATAGATGAACAAAGTTGACTATGTCAATAGTTATCGAAGGTGGGTGCTGGGTACATGGACATTCCTTAAACTATTCTTTATCCTTTTGTATATATTTCTCATATACAAAGCATGTATCATCATTTAAAAAAATGGGGAAAGTATATTTAATATATTTAGTATACTCTCTAATCATTGGAGAGTCATTGACAGTCTCTCACTGGGGAAGAAGAAATTCATCAAATTACAAAAAAATAAAACACTCATTCTTGTCTTGCATTTTTCTGTGGTACACATAGGAGACCAATATAACTGCAATTCCTTTCAACCTGACTGTTTGAAGCCCAAAGCAAAGGTATCTCTAGAACGAGTGGGTGGCAAACACCCTTGCCTTACAGTTATTTTTTTTTTAAGAGAGAAATGAAAGAAAAAAGTCAACATGCAGGTCAGATCTTTGTAATTCTCTAATGCTCCGACAGATCGACTAGAAAAACTTTCCCCAAATAAATTGATGTTGTATAACTCAAAGACCGGAAAGGTTACACAAAGTTTATACATTTTTTTAATAAAACTTTAGAAGTGAACCAATTTAAACTACCTGAGCAGAAAGTTAAAATGATATATTACTTTTTCTCTGTCTAAAAGAAACAATTCTATGCTTACAAATACTCTTCATAATCCAAGGCACATTAACATATTCTCCATGCAAACTTGTTTACTCTATTAATTTTCTTAAGAACTTCCTTCCGAGGATGTAAGCATAAATTTGAGTTTATGCCTTAGTGTATTTTTCATTCTATTTCTCTTAGATTTCATACATGGCATCCAAGTATTTTCAAGATTCAATTCCTGCCATCCTTGGAAATAGTAGCTTCCTCTTCTACTTTCCCCCTACTACACGACCCTTCATTGTGGTGAAGGGTCTAAACCCCAAAGTGGCTCTCAAGGATTTCTACCTCCTGATGTTCAAGCGATTGTGTGATCCCCTTCATCTGAACAGGACCTGTGACTTGCTTCTACCCAAACAATGCTGCAGAAGTAATTAGATGTCATTCCTGTGACTAGATTACATTGTATTACAAAGCGGAGATTTGTTACTCCCATGATTAGGTTATGAAATATATATGATCCTGTCTTGTTGGGCTTCCCATGTAGGTCACAGGTAAAGAATCTGCTGGTAGTACAGGAGCTGCAGGATACTTGGGTTCGATCCCTGGGTTGGGAACATCCCCTGGAGAAGGAAATAACAACCCACTCCAGTATCCTTGCCTGAGAAATCCCATGGACAGAAGAGCATGGAGAGCAACAGTCCATAGGGTCACAAAGAGTTGGACACGACTGAGCACAGGACATGCGCACACACAGTCTTGCTAGCATACACTAGAAAGTCTTTCTCGCAGGCCTAGAAAAGCAAGTTGTTATGATATGACTAGAAAAGGCCACATGGTAGGGGCTCTAGGTTCCGAGGGCCGTGATCTTTTGACCCTATGACCGTAAAGAAAACTTGGAAGGGGATCCTGAGCTCCAGAAAGAAGTGTAGCCCAAACTGACGCCTTGATTACAGCTCTGAGATACTGAGCAAAGGACTCAGGTTAGCCACACCCACAATTCTGATCCATGAAAATGTAAGATGATAAAAGCATATTGTATTAAGATGCCAAGTTAGTAGTAGTCTCCTAGACAGTAACAGAAAATGATATGCTTGTGAGCATACTTCCTGATCCCCATCTCGTGTTCAAATGGATTTTTCTGTTTGGAATGACTTCTCTCCCTTATTTACTTCTTATGCATTTTTGAAAATATATATAGTATCCTGTAAGACATCATTTAAACATCTTCTCTGTCAATTTCCTCCAATTCTTGCTTCCAACCAGCCTTTGTGCATCTGCAGTGGCCTTATACCACCTTATATTTTAATTATTTATGGCCTGCATACCCCATCAAATTTTTTCCTTCACTCATTCATTTCCTGCAACCAACATACTAAATAGTATGCTAAGTGCTAGGAAGACAGACCTGAAAAAGTCTTTTCTCAAAAGACAGAAACATTTCTGTTCATTCTCCTGATAAGTGCTCTGGAACATAAAAAAATCGCGGCTCTAAGTGAATTTGCCAAAACATCAATTTTCCAAAGATAGTTTGCTAAATGACCAATTCATCAAAAACTTCCAAGCAACTTAAACTGGTTTTTCACAGTCATTTCACTTTGAGAGGCAAGTTCAGATTTGAAGTCTGAAAAACTGAGAACTGTATTCAAAGAAAAGCACCCTAGAATTCTAAGACACCTTTGCATTCTCCAGTATGAATCCCATGAAATATTGATATTCAGCTAAGTAGAATTCTGTGGGGGAAAAGACTTTAGCAAATATGAGCAATCTGATTATCTGGTGAACTAACTGCAGTAAGTTGGATTGCAGATTATTATTCTTATGTCTTTGATAGAAACAATAAAAGCAACAGTGATTTTAAGGAAGACAAGATTCACATAAATAAAATTAGTTGGAGAGACCATTCTGGAGATTCAGGCCACATTCTGAGCTTTGAAAGAGGAGAAGAATCTAAGTGAATGGAGGGAAACTTTCTGTATGTTAGTTGCTCAGCTGCGTCTTACTCTTTACAATCCCATGGACTGTAGCCTGCCAGGCTCCTCTGCCCATGGAATTCTCCAGGCAAGAATACTGGAGCTGGTTGCCATTCCCTTCTCCAGGAGATTCTCCTGACCCAGGTCTTCTGCATCACCAGCAGAGCCACCAGGGAGTCCACTTGGAAAAAGCTAATTATTTACAAAGGACAATGAGACTACATTTCCATCAAAGGAATTAAGTTGAAATTTAATTCATTAACTATTGGAAATATTAAAAATTATTTTATTAATTTATTTCCAGGACATTTAATTTAAAAGCTAGGCATTCACAAAGAGACCTAAGAATCAGAATATTGTAGGAAAGATGAAACACTTACTTTGAGGAGAATTGCATTGCTCTTACAGTTAACTTTGGAGGGTTTAGAATTAGACATTGGGGGATCATTTATTCTTGATAAGCCCATATTTACTTTAAAACCAAAAAAAATGCAATGATATTCTCCTTAATAGCAACAATGACAAAAATATTAATACATGGTCTTTACTTGTTTGATCTTACTCATGTCCTGCATGTGTCTCTCATGGGAGTATTACTAGTTGCTTTTCTTGCTTCTTGATTTCATATCTGTTATCAGATCCTTTTTACTTCATGAAATGATTTCAAACTATTCCTTTATTACTTTTATTTTGTGTTTTCTATTTTGAGGAGTTGCTTGTGAAATTTTGGAATTATTTCTTCTTTTAATGATTGGCAGAATTTCCTTGACATAACCATTTTGACTTGGTTTTTTTCATTTTTGGCTTCACAGCATGACAAGCATGTGGGATCTTAGTTCTTTGACCAAGGATGGAACCCGTGCCCCCTACTGTGGAAGCGCAGAGTCTTAACCACTGGACCTCCAGGGGAGACCCTGGCCAGGTATTTTTCTATTGGTATTCTTCTCAATTCTATTCAGGTTTTCAAAAGTGAAGTCGCTCAGTCGTGTCCGACTCTTTGCAACCCCATAGACTGCAGCCTGCCAGGCTCCTCTGTCCATGGGATTTTCCAGGCAATAGTACTGGAGTGGATTGCCATTTCCTTCTCCAGGGGATCTTCCCAACCCAGGGCTCGAACCTGGGTCTCCCGCATTATAGACAGAGGATTTACTATCTGAGCCACCAGGCAAGTCCAATTTCTTCCTAGGTAATTTAAATTTGTCTAGGATTTTTAAAATTCTATCTAAGCTTTAAATATATTGACATATAATTGTTCATTATATCATTATATTATTTGTTTACTTTCTACAGCATATAATTATGCCCATGTTTTACCCCCTAATGATATTTATCTGTACCTTCACTCTCTTTCTATTGATCAAACTTTCCATTTTGGGGGGTCAATTTTATTTTAGTCCAAAAACTGACTTTGTCTTTATTGATTCACTCTACTGTATTGTCACCTTCAGTTTTTATTAATTTTACCTCATTATTACCAGTTCCTTTATTCTGCTTTCTTTGGATTTATTCGTTTTCCCAACTTTTGAAGTTGAATGCTTAGCTCATAATGTTTAGTTCTTTATCCACTTTAGAGTCCATTTTTTTCTTTCCTGGGTGCATTTTTCCTGATATTTTTTCCTAATGTAATGTTTTTAGTTACTGGTTTCAAACATAGTATGATTTATTTGAAATTTATTAAATCATGCCTTATGGCCTAGTATGTGGTCAGTTTTTCTAAACATCTCAGATGTACTCGAAGAAGTTCCCAATTATTAGGTACAATATCCATACATATTCATTAGGACATGATTATTATTTGTAATATTCAAATGTTATGTATACTTACTGATATATTTTTGTCTGAAGTCATATACTGAGAGACATGTTATAACCTCCCTCCATCATGATAAATAAAATCAATTTCTCCCTTGAATTCTATCAATTTTTGCTTATATCTTCTTAAAGGAAACAAGTTTAGAATTATACCTTTCTGAGGAGTTGAACCATTTAGAGCTAGTGATGTTTTTTGCCTCAAAGTTTTCTGATGTTAATGTAGCTAACTCAGTGTCTTTGGGGTTTGTTTTTGTCTTTATATCTTTTCTATTCTTTTACTGTTTATTTTTCTGTATTTTAATGTTTTAGGTGAGCTTCCCCAGTAGCTCAGTAGTAAAGAATCCGCCTGCCAATGCATGAGACATGGGTTCAATCCTTGGGTTGGGAAGATCCCCTGGAGAAGGAAATGGCAACCCACTCCAGTATGCTCACCTGGATAATCTCATGGACAGAGGGGTCTGACGGGTTACAATTCACGGGGTCACAAAAGAGTCAGACACGACTTGGCGACTAAACAACATTTTAGATACGTCACTTGTAGAACCATAGCCTCACTTTCTATTAGTTTACCAACCTGACAGATTTTGTCTTTCAGATGGAGAAATTATACCATTTTCATTGATTTGAATTACTGATGCCTTTGGATACATTTTTATTTGAAGATAAAATGCTACCATGTTTTGTGTTATGTCTCCAGGTTTTATTTCCCCTTTTTGTGTAACAAGTCATTCTAAAACATTTTAGCGTGTATTAACATGTATACACAATGAAGACAAATGTTAATAAATATCTTTGCTTGCTTGCTTGCTTGCTTGCTAAGTCACTTCAGTCGTGTCTGACTCTGTGCAACCCCATAGAGGGCAGCCCATCAGGCTGCCCCGTCCCTGGGATTCTCCAGGCAAGAACACTGGAGTGGATTGCCATTTCCTTCTCCAATGCATGAAAGTGAAAAGTGACAGTGAAGTCCTTCAGTCGTGTCCTACTCTTAGCGACCCCATGGACTGCAGCCCACCAGGCTCCTCAGTCCATGGGATTTTCTAGGCAAGAGTACTGGAGTGGGGTGCCATCACTTTCTCCGAATAAATATCTTTACCCTGCTTTAAATAAAACAAATGGGCTTCCGTGGTGGTTCAGCGCTGCCTGCTAATGCCAAAGACCCAGGTTCAATCCTTGGGTCAGGAAGATACACCAGAGAAGGAAATGGCTACCCAGTCCAGTACTCTTGCCTGGATAATCCCATGGACAAAGGAATCAGGAGGACTACAGTCCATGAGGTCCAAAAGAGTCAGACACAACTTAGCGACTAAACAACAACAACAAATAAAACAAGGATGTGAGCCAGTTTGATACCTGATTGTGATGGCTATAGAAGCGTACGTCCCAGACCACTGAGTTGGAGGAGCTTAATGGCCTGGAGGTCCCAGCTTCCATACTCAAAAATCTATTACCGCATATGCACAGAGGTTGTGATCACACGAGATAAGGATACCAAGGCAGATAGGTCTGTTCTTGGACGATGTAGGACACTTGTAAAAAATAACTTTGCTAGTTGGCTCAAGGAGTCAGCATTGACCTTTTCAAGCTTATTTTTTAACTGCATATAACTGAAGATTTTTTTCATCTAACACTTCTTTTCTTTCACAAGGGTCAAAATTTCATTATGGACTAATGGTTCTACTAGCCTGCACCAGCTTCTCATTTTTCCTCACAGACACGTCCCTAATAAATCATTTGCATGTCTATTCTGTTTTGGAGTTTTCTTCTTGGATATCCCAGATTAACAAAAGGGGTACTTGAAGTGGTCCAAGAAAACAAGTGGTATGATGGGAATTCAGGGTCGGCTCCCCTACCATCAAGTGGGAAAACAAGACAATGTCCTGGCTTTCAAGTGGGACACATTGTCTCTGGTACAAGATGATAAAGACCCCTAGCTCCGTATTCAGTAGACTCAGCATTGAATTAGTCTAAGAACTCCTATACAGGTCTTGCAACCAAATTCTAGCAGCTTTACTTTTGCTTGTCAATACTATTCTACTCTTTCTTTGTAACTCAGTATGTTTTTTCCTCTGTGCCTGGGTCCTTGCCTTGATAGTCTGCCATTATCCTATTTTTTTCCTAACACTGAATTCCCTATTTAGCTCTAGAAAATCTGCTCACAATCCCTGATGATAATACTGTTTCCATTTACTGAGAAGCCTACCTACCATATGTCTGGTGTTATCGCATTAATCCTCACCACTCTGCCAGTAGTAACGTTACCACATCTAGAGCTGAGACTCAGAAATACTCAGTGAATGGAATGAGACTACAGCTTTACCTGTGTGCCCTTTTGGCTATGCTCACTCACGGAGGAGATGAGGAGACCTCAGGGAAAAGTCTTGAACCCTGACTAGTGTGGACACATATCAGGTGTGTCCAACAGACAGAGGCCAATGTTGCTAGAACAAATTTGCAGAGGAAATTAGAAAACCTCTGAAAGAAAACTCACCAGAAGAAAAGAATATGAGTATGTCACAGTAAACCTGGCTCATAAACAATTAATAAGGATCAGAAGGAATAGGGAGACCAAGGCAGAGCATGTTAACTGTTATCCAGGCCAGTCGTTTTAGAGACAGGCTGGGAGTGTGCTTCCTGGAGAGTAACAGAACTGTAGACGTTCAATGGAAGAGCTGTCACAATAATTGCTGAAGAATTTGGGAACCAGGCAATCCTTCTTGGGAATTCTACTCACTCCACTGCCCCCAACCAGGCAGTAAAAAAAATATACAGAAGGAAGGAGTACTCTCTCATTTTGCAAAAAGCATGGGAAAAGGACAGGGAGTTGGGAATGAGCACAGAACAGGTAGGAGCAGAAGTGAAGTTTTCACAACCCAGCCCCAACACATTGTTGGGGAACTGAAATTGGCAGGACTGGCAGAACCACCTCTCTCTGGGCAACAAGGATGTACCAGAGGCAGAATGCCCACTAGAGTGGCACCAGACAGTAAAGGTTGGGAAAACGTCCACTCATTTACTCAACAAACATTTACTGAGGAGTTACTGCTTGCCAGACGTTGTGCGAGATCCTTCTGTTGACTGGCAATGACACAACAGAAGTGTTTGAGGCTATAACAGATAATGAAAACAAGAGCTGCTCACTAAATTCAGTAATACTTTGACTCCAAAAGCCCGTTTAGAAAAATCTCACTTTACCAAGCTTCCTTCTTTGTAAATATTCTAATCGTAGCCTTCATTGATTTATCTAACAAGTTGTCCTTTTCTTTTTGAATTATTGTGTGTGCTCAGTGACCAAGTCAGGCCTACTCTTTGTGACTACATGGACTGCAGCCCACCAGGCTCCTCTGTCCATGGGATTTTCCAGGCAAGAATACGGAGTGGGTTGCCATTTCCTCCTCCAAGAGACCTTCCCAATCCAGGAGTCAAAATTGCACCTCCGGTGTCTCCTCCATTGCAGGTGGATTCTTTACCACCACACCACCTGGGAAGTCATTGAATTATTAGAGATCATTTTTGAAGGAATACTAATCTTTTATTGATTATAGGGATTGAAAATATCCTCTTCTTGTCTGTTATTTGCCCTTTACATTTATTTATGGCAGAAGCAGGCATTCATTGCTCTGTGATCTAACAGCTCTTTCTATATCTTTTTACAGAACTAACCTCTTTGCCCATAGTGTTTCTCCTTTAAGACTATAGAAACAAGGCTAGACTTGGGGTTGGGATATCTGAGTTATGGCAAAAGTTTTCTAATATTACTAGCATGTGACCTCGGGTAAGTTTCTTGAACTGAAAATAAACCCAAAACCATCAGACACTCTGCTGAGCTTCTTATATTTGACATCTGATTTAATCTTTACAACTATTTGCCTATTTTTAAGATAAAGAAGTAAAGTGACTTACCCAGTGATGCACTTAACCAGAAAGGAAAAAGACGTAATGACAGTCTTGGAAATCAAATTCAAATATGACTCTCAAGTCTATTTTGCTTTCTTCTCAATGTGTATTTGAGGATTCTCATGTAAAAAATCACACACACTCAAAAAAGTAGTAAATAGAACTATGATCCTTAAATCCCTTACTTCTCTGAGATTCCATGACTAAAAGCATCTAATGGAAACCAGCAACCATGAGTTACTCTGGAAAGGGACTGCTGACTCTAAGTCCACTGGTTCTGCAGAAGGGAATAATGAACAGCAAACAACAATGGAGTGAGTAGTATCTTGATTTTATAAACCATGCAATATTGACTTTGAACAGGATTACCTCATAGTAATCAGAGATTATTCACAGAGAGATTACTCATTAATCAGAGACTTCATAGAGACCAGAGTAAGCTGGTCTCTGACAAGCTTTTTTCCGACAAGCTTTGCGATTGCACTGTGAAAAGTACTTGATGCATGGCATTTATATATTATTGAAAGTCAGTGTTCACTAAGAACTTTACTTCTACCATCTCCTTTAATTTTCCAGAGAAATTCATGCTCTGTTTCACTCTCCATTTTGAAGATGATCAAACTGAGACACAGAGAGGTTATATATGGTCCTACAATTCAGTTCAGTTCAGTTCAGTTCAGTTCAGTCGCGCAGTCGTGTCCGACTCTTTGCGACCCCATGAATCGCAGCACGCCAGGCCTCCCTGTCCATCACCAACTCCCGGAGTTCACTCAGACTCACGACCATTGAGTCTGTGATGCCATCCAGTCATCTCATCCTCGGTCGTCCCTTTAGTAACACCAAAGCCTCTCTCCAAAGCCCCACTCAACAGCATGCAGTCCTGGACTGTAACTTGTTAGAAACATACACCCAGATAAAACCCTGCCAAGTGAGGTCCTTTTCTTATAACAACTTAGTCTTTCATGAAAATTGTCCTTCATGTTGTCATTGTTGAAGAATCTCAGATCTTCAGTATTCAAGGAGTCTTCTGAGTTAGCAAAGCCAAAGAAAGTATATCAGAGAGAATTATAGGTCTTTCAAAGAATGAAGTCTATAAATAGACTTGCTAAATACATTAGGAAAACTTTAAAAGCATTTTTATTTCTGATTTTCCAAAAAGGAAACTATGTTGAAGTTTTAAGGCTGACATTTACTTGTTGAGCAGCTAAAATTCTTTTACCTTTAAAAGTTAGACTGAAAATTTTGCGCTTTCTCCTTCTCTGTTAAAGTTTCCAAAACGCACTTAATACAAATTCCTTTGAAAATTAGAGAATTACATGTTCCATAGCGTGGTGGCATTTAAAACTCCCTCATAAATGACATCTCTCCTAGGACTTGTGAATTAATGTAATGTAGAATGTCTGTGGAAAGCCTCATGGAAAGGTTACACTCCAAGGAATAGAAGGTGAAGAAGGGACACTACATCAAGTTTGCGTGCAGTGTAAATTCCAGAAGAGATTACAACATCTACAGTTATGCTGGCAGTGGGTTTTCAGAGCCAGGAAGACCATGGGTGTGATGTGGCAGCTTCCTTGTATTGTTCATATCCCTCATAATTTATCATTGCATTTGAAGACCTCCCTACACCAAGGTGACCAGATGACAGTCTAGGTAAGTACAATTGGTTTTGAACATCCCTCTGAGTAAAGTTTAGATCAGAAAGTGCAACAATCCACTGTCCTGTGTTTTGCTGCTCATTGCTTAAGTGTATTTGGAACTTTCATTAGGCTATCTTGGAAATTGTCAGAGAATTATTGTAACTTTCCCTTATGAACCAGAGTCATAGAATTTCTGAGAAGCTCTTGATCCCCTATGACATTTGGTTTTATGTTACTTTTTCTATTTCTGCCTTTAAAAAAAAAAAGGTCTGTTGTGATTCTCCCAAATGCCAAAAGGGGAAAAACATTTATAGTGATGTTGCATAACATTTACCTTCTAAATATCAAGCTTAGCATATACATAGGGCAATAGGGCATAAAACGTGTGTGTTTTTATATTCTTTTATAAAATGTCATGGAGTGATTTTAATTGCACATTCAAGAAATATTGCCCAAGAAAATGTAAAATTTTAAATATAGGAAAAGTTGAGCCCTGAGCAGAATTCATCCCTCTGAAGTCAAAAACTTTTTAAAAATCAAAAAGACTAACTCTCAGAGTCATCACCGACTACTCTTTCTTCTCCTTCATCTCCAGTATTACTTCATCTCTGGATCTTGTTGATTTTACCTGAGAAACATCCAGTGATCACACACTGTTTTTCTCATCTTCCATTAGGATTATATCAATAGCATCCTTGCCAGTCTTCTAACCAACCCTTTCAACCACTTTAGCTCATTCTCTCTGTAGTACTACCAGTGTAATCTTAAAATTTATGAGTTTGCATCCCTGACTGATAAAAATTTGCCAGTTCCATATTTCCTATATAATAATTTTAAAAATTACAAAAAGTGTAGTGTCTCACGAAGTGTGATCTTCAGAACAACTGTATCAGAATCAAAGGACATACTGAAGAAAAAAAAAAAAAAAGTAGTTACCTGGCCCCAAGCCAAGCTTACTAAATCCAAATCCTTGGGTCTGAATTCATTAACCTACACTTTAACCTTTTACTCAGAAAGAATAAGTCTCCTGGAGAGAAGAGAAAGCATAAAATACTAGAGAAGTTTTGAAAGTTTTCGGTATCTGTAAATTATGAATAGTTCTTATGTGTGCATGTTAAGTCACTTCAGTTATGTCCAACTCTTTGCAACCCCATGGATTGTACGCCACCAGGTTCCTCTGTTTTGGGGATTTGCCAGACAAGAATACTGGAGTGCGTTGCCATGCCCTCCTCTGGAGGATCTTTCCCACCCAGAGATCGAGCCAGCATCTTTTATATCTCCTGCATTGGCAGGGTGATTCTTCATCACTAGCGCCACCTAGAAGCCTAATCTGCCCTATGTCAATTTAATTGTTAGATCAGGAAAAGAATACAGAAGGAAAGAAGGAAAAATATTTCCACCTTCACAATTTACTATTAACCATTTGAAGAATTTAATTTTACTTTAAGATTAATAAATTAGAGCATGCAGTTTTAATAATCATATAGCTTTTAATTTATGAGATTTCTAAAATCTAGTATCTAATTTGATGTAAGCAGATGTAAATATAATAAATAAGAAAAACAACACTTAATCCTGAAATTCATTATGACAGAAAAGGAACCATAATGCCAATACACACATAAGTTGAAGTGTGTCAAATACATTGACAGTTAAAAAATAATGTAAAACAATCCAAATTTTCAGCATGAATCATGCCATGTTTTATTTGATTAATTTCAGTAATTTTGCAATTAGTGCTTGCAATGTCATTTCTGTATCTGTATGCAATAATTTAAAAGAAAATGGTTATCAGAAAGAAAATGAAAAGAGTAGTAATAAAGTAAAAGAATACAAGAGAAAAGGAACTAAAAAATAAACATGAGAAAAAGTACAAAGAATCACCATACAATCCCTATGTGTATTCTTTTCAATATACAAATAAGTTCAAATTTCATAACATTCAAGTTAAGGTAGCAAAATCAAAGCATGATAAATGTTTTCTTGTAAGGTACTTGATAGAGCAATTTTGTTAAAGATCAAACAATATTATTTAAATGCAGCATGGAATAGTGTGTGTGTGTGTGTGTATGCACTAAAGTTAATTTTAAATATTTTATGTAATAAGAAAGAAAACCAACAGCTCTAGGAAAACAAAATTGATCTCAGGCTCTGAGTTAGTAAATGCTAGTAAATGAGTTAGTAAAATTTCCTCTCCCTTCTGCCTAGCTGGCAGAGTCATTTACCTTCACCAGATTGTGTCTTTTACCTCTCAAAACTCTTTCAACATTCACGCTGACCCTTACTGTGCACTGGTGGTCTCTTATAACTATGAGCTATTGTAAAAACAATGAGGACTGCTTCTTCTGGAGCAACTGAAATGTTTCAAGGTACTTATGAGCCATATAGGGTGAAGTTGAGAGATCCTAATGCTTAAACATCACTAGCTTCAGAGAGAAATCCACTTCTGATTGGTTGTTACAAAATAACTCCTCTGACTAAATATGCAGCTAGAGCTCTGGCTATTTTTTATTTTCAGGAACTTTCAACTTTAACAGCTAACAATTCTACTGTGTCAACTCATTTGGATGCTGTCCTTCAAAATCAGGCCCTTACTTTGAATATACATGTTTTATATACATATATAGAGAGAAAGACATAGAGACAGAATTCAAGATATATTTTATCTTTATATAGATTATCTACATTAATAGTTTTATATATGTATGATCATATGTATTATATATATATAATCTTTAGAGCATTGATTTTCAGAGTCTAGGCACTCACAGTGTCTTTTACATATATTTAGATGAAATCTAAATATATAAATGCTTAGTAATACCAAACTAAGCATATAAATGCTTAGTAATACCAAAAATTAACTCCCTTATTTTTCTTATAATTCATGACACAGACATGAAAACAAAGAAAAATGTTGAGAATACTTGGCATGAATATTATGCTCCAAATTTTTTCAGCATTGCTGCTGCTGCTGCTGCTGCTAAGTTGTCTCAGTCATGTCCAACTCTGTGTGACCCCATAGATGGCAGCCCACCAGGCTCCCCCATCCCTAAGTGGTATTATAAAATCTGTCCTATATTTCAGGTCTTCGATCTAAGAAAGTTCTAAAAACAAAAAGTCAGCCTTATCTATTCCCTTGTGGCCACTGATTTATCCACATTTTAAATGTTCACATGAATAAAAATTAGTAATTATATGCACATTTTCAGGAGCTGACATAATGACTATCAACAAAACATTCCCAAATGATTTTTCTCATGGCTGCAATACTTGTGATTAAAAATTACTTGGATGCATACAATAAAGTACAGAAATGGTATGGCCCTAACAGAAATAGAAGATATTAAGAAGAGGTGGCAAGATACACAGAAGAAATGTACAAAAAAGATTTTCTTGACCCAGATAACCACGATGGTATGATCACTCACCTAGAGCCAGACATCCTGGAATGTGAGGTCAAGTGGGACTCAGGAAGCATCACTATGAACAAAACTAGAGGAGGTGACAGAACTCCAGTTGAGCTATTTAAAATCCTAACAGATGATGATGTTAAAGCATTGCACTCAATATGCCAACAAATTCAGAAAACTCAGCAGTGGCAAGAGGACTTGGAAAGGTCAATGTTCATTCCAATCCCAAAGAAAGGCAATGCCAAAGAATCTTCAAACTAGTGCACAACTGCACTCATCTCACATGCTAGTAATGTAATGCTCAAAATTCTCCAAGCTAGGTTTCAACAATATGTGAACCGTGAACTTCCAGTTGTTCAAGCTGGTTTTAGAAAGGGCCAAGGAACCAGAGATCAAATTGCCAACATCTGTTGGATCATCAAAAAAGCAAGAGAGTTCCAGAAAAACATCTACTTCCGCTTTATTAGATATGTCACAGCCTTTGACTGTGTGGATCACAACAAACTGTGGAAAATTCTGAAAGAGATGGAAATACCAGACCCCCTGACCTGCCTCCTGAGAAATCTGTATGTAGGTAAAGAAGCAACAGTTAGAACTGGACATGGAACAACAGACTGGTTCCAAATAGGTTAAGGAGTACGTCAAGGAGGTATTTTATCACCCTGCTTATTTAACTTCCATGCAGAGTACATCATGAGAAATGCTGGGCTGGTAGAGGCTCAAGCTGGAATCAAGATTGCCAGGAGAAATATCAATAACCTCAGATTTGCAGATGACACCACCCTTATGGCAGAAAGCAAAGAAAAACTAAAGATCCTCTTGATGAAAGTGAAAGAGGAGAGTAAAAATGTTGGCTTAAGACTCAGCATTCAGAAAACTAAGATCATGGTATCCAGTCCCATCACTTCATGGCAAATAGATGGGGAAACAATGGAAACAGTGACAAATTTTATTTTGGAGGGTTCCAAAATTGAGATGGTGACTGCTGCCATGAAGTTAAAAGATGCTTGCTCCTTGGAAGGAAAGTTAGGACCAACCTGCTGCTACTGCTAAGTCGCTTCAGTCGTGTCCAACTCTGTGTGACCCCATAGATGGCAGCCCACCAGGCTCCCCCGTCCCTGGGATTCTCCAAGCAAGAACACTGGAGTGAGTTGCCATTTCCTTCTCCAATGCATGAAAGTGAAAATGAAGTCGCTCAGTCATGTCTGATTCTGCGACCCCATGGACTGCAACCTACCAGGCTCTTCTGTCCATGGGATTTTCCAGGCAAGAGTACTGGAGTGGGCTGCTGTTGCCTTCTCCGATGACCAACCTAGACAGCATATTAAAAAAAAAAAAAAAGGCAGAGACATTACTTTGCCAACAAAGATCCATCTAGTCAAAGCTAGGAGAAGGAAATGGCAACCCACTCCAGTGTTCTTGCCTGGAGAATCCCAGGGATGGGGGAGCCTGGTAGGCTGCGGTCTATGGGATCGCACAGAGTTGGACACGACTAAAGCAACTTAGCAGCAGCAGTCAAAGCTATGGTTTTTCCAGTGGTCATGTATGGATGTGAGGGTTTGACTATAAAGAAAGCTGATGGCCGAAGAATTGATGCTTTTGAACTGTGGTGTTGGAGAAGACTCTTGAGAATCCCTTGGACTGCAGGGAAATCTAACCAGTCCATCCTAAAGGAAATCAGTCCTGAATATTCATTGGAAGGACTGATGTTGAAGCTGAAACTCCAATGCTTTGGCCACCTGATGAAAAGAACTGACTCATTGGAAAAGACCCTGATGCTGGGAAAGATTGAAGGCAGGAGGAGAAGGGGACGACAGAGGATGAGATGGTTGGATGGCATCACCGAATCAATGGACATGAGTTTGAGTAAACTCTGGGAGTTGGTGATAGGGAAATCTGGTGTGCTGCAGTTCATGGGTTTGCAAAGAGTCAGACATGACTGAGCCACTGAACTGAACTGAACTGTAAAGGATGTATGTAAAGCCTTATAAATTCTCAATTATTCCTGTTCCCCACATCAGTGAGTAATGGAGTATTAAAATGAATCTTGAAAACAGAAAATGACCAAAGTATGTGTAGGAACAGAACTGAAATGATCAGATGCACTTCTCCAGGTTCTTAAAAATATGAGATCTATAGTAAACAAAAGAGCAGGAACTTCCCGCATCAACTGCTAATGAACAGTCTATGATGTTACTGATTACCTCCCCAGTGATCACTCACTGGAAAAACATTTCAGTGCTAAATAACGTTGTGCTTTGTTTATTGCAAAAACATTAACAAATTGCATGATCATATTCCTTTCACAAGTAAAGGAGCTCTGGACATTGTAGCCCTGGACAAACAATAAGATGTTAAGACACAACAGAGCTCACTTAGAGGTTTAGTAGAAGAAAATATTGTATTGAAAGAGCTTCATTTTACCCTGTTGTCTTTAATAAGTACATAGCGAAGTGTCAAGATCTACTGTCTTAAGTTCAATCTTTCTATAATAATAGATTTCTTGTTATTAATTTGTTTTTTCTCCCTAGACACAGGGATCTGTGGTCCACTTTATTCTCTTGAGTCCAGACCCATGCTGACAACCAATAGAAAGCTACTTACAAAGGTATGAGATTCTTTAGACATGTGGCAACCCTAAACTAATCTTAACAATAAAAAATCAATCCTGTTTAAAAGCTGTCCCAAACTTCCAGAGCTGGTCCACATGTGAGACCAATACTACCCAAGGAGGGAACATTCAACAACCTACATGTGTGTCAGCAGGAAGACCGTGCTTCTAGCTTTACATTTTTTTCTGATTAGATTCTAATTGGGCTCCATAAACTTAGTCCTGCTTCTGCTTTCCTATATTGCCCTGGCATTCTCTGTTGTCTAGAAGCTGAAAAAAAAAAGAAGAAATGTTTAAATCCCAACAACTGTTCTGGTAACCCTTTTCTTTCAGGGACTGATCTGACTACTTTCTCAGTTGAAAAATACATTCTCACTTGAAAATTGTCACACAAATGAACAGAATTTCATTCCACTCTTTTCCATCACTGTAAAATACTGGATCTGCAAATGCTCCAAAACCAAAAGTATCAGTGTGTTTCAGTGAGTACTCTAACCACTGCCCTGGTTTGGTCATAGAGCATCAAGTGGAAAAAGAAAGAATTTATTCTTAAGTGTAAAAAGAAAGAATTTATTCTTTAGCATAGAAACTAAATCACAAAAGAATTGTACACCTGCAGTTAGTTACCGCTACTACAATCTTTTCTAAGGCAAAGAGACAGCGACAACACATTCCTTAAATATTTCTAAATGTTAGGCCTGCTCTCCATGGCATATAGCACTGAAAGAGAAATGGCTGTGATAAGCATCTTTCTCCTGAGGTGACAGTCTAACACCTGCAGGGGAATATTTCCTTCTCTAAATATTCTGGGTATGATACTGGTGAGAATTAATATTTACAAAATTCAGAGTTTCTGTGTAGCAAAATGAATACAGTATTGTAAAGCAAAACAAACTAAAAAAATAAAAATTAATTTAAAAAAAATTCAGTTTCTCACTTATCCCCAGAGAAATAAGGGAGTACCTAACCTATATTTGGTGACTGTTACCTCTGAAATTTTTTTATCATAGGAGTGATAAAATGGTTTTACAAAAGAAGTATTAGTAACCATATCCAACATTGCACTAAAAACGTGACCCTGGAAAGTGGATCACAACTCTATTTCTCTATAAAATTTGAAGTTTTAAAGACTTTGCAATGTGTTAGCTACCAAGGATCCACAAGGGAAAGTTCCCACCCTCCATGTGAAGTGGCTGAGGTGAAACGATTTCAGAGTCTAGCATATCCAGCCTATGGGATTAGCTACTCAAGCACCCAGCCAACCTTGTAAAACAAAGGAGTAATGCCAGGACTGCTTCTTTAAACGTGGTCTCCACTGAGAGCAGGCATGTGCGTGCTAGGTCAGCTCAGCTGTGTCTAACTCTTTGCAACCCCATGGACTGTAGCCCGCCAGCCCCCTCTGTCCATGGAATCCTCCAGGAAAGAATATGGAGTCGGTGGCTATGCCCTTCTCCAGAGGATCTTTCCAACCCAGGGATCAAATTCATGTATCTTATGTCTTCTGCATTCGCTGGTGGGTTCTTTACCATTAGTGCCACCTGGGAAGCCCCTCCACTGAGAGAGTGATTTGGAATTTCACCTTAAGCATCAAAAGGGTGTATGTTCATTCCTTGAAGGAATCCCTCCAACTGTATTCCTGTCCATTTAAAGTGTTTCTGTGATTTACCAAGCCCCATATGAAGGGAATTTGGAAAGTCACATAATGTTGAGGATAAGAATGTATTTATATCAGCTAATAGCCTTGCAGGAATTTAGGAAATACATAATAAAATAAACAGGACCATGCTGATTTACATGTAAAAGCAATGTTTATGAAATGCTAAGCAATGGGTAGCCTTGGAAGGAGACATCACAACTTTCCCACTGGGATGCTAAGCATTGTATTGCAGTGAGAAGTTTAAGGGAGACAACACAGATCCACAGCTAAAATGGAGTGTTGACTGCAGTTGACAAAGAAAAATTATAAATGTAAAACATTCAATGACTCAGGATTCTCTTTGTAAAAACTCTCTGTGCCTCTTGCACATTTTGAGTTGCAATTTTGTTAGGCCACCTCTTTCCCCTCTTGGGGCTTAGTAATGATATCACAGTGATATTGCAGTGCTAAGATTTGAAATTGTGTGCTTCTAAATACTGGTTCTAGAAATCACAAAAATAGAAGAAAGAGAACATATTTCTCCATACAGGTGCAGAAAAAATATTTTTCTGCCTCATACAGTTAATTCTGATAAAATGGTCAATGGAGAACATCTGCAAAAGTATCGATCTTATACACCTATCAAATATATGTGAATAAGTATAATCAGTTGTATGTTAGGTTATTGAGACTGTCTGTTCTTAGAAGTGTTATTTGTACAAAGAAGTCTTTTGGGACACCCGGACTTCAAAGGTTATTGCTCTGCCCTGAGAAATTTAACCTGTTAAACTTCCAGGTTTGTGATTCTGACGGTAGTATTTCAGTGATTATTTTCCCTGGCAATAATATTGAAATTGGCATCCCTGGGACTTTGCTCATGGTCCAGTGATAGAGACTCCACACTTCCACTGCAGGGGGGCATGGCTTCCATTCCTGGTCCAGGAACCAAGATCCCACACATCACGCAAAAAAAAAAAAAAAGGCACCTTGTTTCCTGAAAGTATAGATCATTGTGAGGCTGCATGGCACAGGAGCAACTGTGAGGCGATACCCCACGTCGAAGGACAGAGAAGCTCCAGCAAGATGGTAGCAGGGGAGAAATCACATTTAGCATCAAACCCCATTTCCGCCAGACACGCCCAGAGGGCTCAAACAAACCTTGTACGCACCAGGACCCAGAGACCCCACAGAGACTGAGACAGAACTGTGTTTGAGTGTCTCCTGTGGAGGCACAGGTCAGCAGTGGACTGCCGCAGGGGCAGGGGCTCTGGGTGCAGCAGCCCTGGATACGGCATAAGCCCTCTTGGAGGAGGTCGCCATGAACCCTGCCATAGAGCCACCAGAACCTACACAGGACTGGGAGAACAGACTCTTGGTGGGCACAAACAGAACCTTGTGTGCACCAGGATGGAAGAAAAGGATCGGTAACCCCACAAGAGACTGACCCAGACTTACCTGGGAGTGTCCAGGAGTCTCCAGTGGAGGCGTGGGTTGGCAGTGGCCTGCTGCAGGATTGGGGGCATATGCATGAGACATTTTGAAGAAGGTCGCCATTATCTTCATTACCTCCACCATACTTTGGTAAACAACAGGGAGGGAACACAGCCCCACCTATCAACAGAAAATTGAATTAAAGATTTATTGAACATGGTCTGGCCCATCAGAATAAGGCCCAATTTCCCCCTCAGTCAGTTTCTCCCAGAAGGAAACTTCCATAAGCCTCTTACCCTTCTCCATCAGAGGGAAGACAGACTGAAAACCACAGTCACAGGAAACTAACCAACCTGATGACACGGACCACAGCCTTGTCTAACTCAATGAAACTATGAGCCATGCATGTAGGGACATCCAAGACTGACAGGTTGTGGTGGAGAGTTCTGACAAAATGTGATCCACTGGAGAAGGGAATGGCAAACCACTTCAGTATTCTTGCTTTGAGAACCCCCTGAACAGTATGAAAAGGCAAAATGATAGGACACTGAAAGATGAACTGCCCAGATCAGTAGGTGCCCAATATGCTACTGGAAAGCACTGGAGAAATAATTCCAGGAAGAATGAAGAGATGGAGCCAAAGCAAAAACACTTACTTGTGGATGTGACTGGTGCTGGAACCAAGGTCTGATGCTGTAAAGAGCAATATTGCATAGGAATCTGGAATGTTAGGTCCATGAATCAAGGCAAATTCAAAGAGGTCAAACAAGAGATGGCAAGAGTGAACATCGACATTTAGGAATGAATCAGCAAAATAAAATGGACTGGAATGGGTGAATTTAACTCACATGACCATTATATCTACTACTGCGGGCAGGAATCCCTTAGAAGAAATGGAGTAGCCATCATAGTTAACAAAAGAGTGCAAAATTCAGTACTTGGATGCAATCTCAAAAACGACACAATGATCTATATTTGTTTCCAGGACAAACCATTCAACATCACGGTAATCCAAGTCTATGCCCCAACCAGTAATACTGAAGAAGCTGAAGTTGAACAGTTCTATGAAGACCTACAAGACCTTCTAGAACTGACACCCAAAAAAGATGCCCTTTTCATTATAGGGGACTGGAATGCAAAAATAGGAAGTCAAGAAATACCTGGAGAAACAGGCAAATTTGACCATGGAGTACAGAAAGAAACAAGGCAAAAGCTAACAGAGTTTTGCCAAAAGAATGCACTGGTCATAATAAACACCCTCTTCCAACAACACAAGAGAAGACTCTACACATGGACACCACCAGAGGGTCAATTCCAAAATCAGATTGATTATATTCTTTGCAGCCAAAGATGTAGAAGCTCTATAAAGTTAGCAAAAATAAGACTGGGAGCTGACTATGGCTCAGACCATGAACTCCCTATTGTAAATTCACACTTAAATTGAAGAAAAGGCAACGGCACCTCACTCCAGTATTCTTGCCTGGAAAATCCCATGGATGGAGGAGCCTGGTGGGCTGCAGTCCATGGGGTCACGAAGTCGGACATGACTGAGCGACTTCACTTTCACTTTTCACTTTCATGCATTGGAGAAGGAAATGGCAACCCACTCCAGTGTTCTTGCCTGGAGAATCCCAGGGACGGCAGAGACTGGTGGGCTGCTATCTATGGGGTCGCACAGAGTCGGACACGACTGAAGCAACTTAGCAGCAGCAGCAGCAGCAGCAGAGAAAACCACTAGACCATTCAGGTATAACCTAAATCAAATCCCTTACAATTATACAGTGGAAGTGACAAATAGATTCAAGAGATTAGATCTGATAGACAGAGTGCCTGATGAACTATGGACAGAGGTTTGTGACACTGTACAGCAGACAGGGAGCAAGACCGTCTCCAAGGAAAAGAAATGCAAAAAGGCAAAATGACTGTCTGAGGAGGCCTTACAAATAGCTGTGAATAGAAGAGAAGCAAAAGGAAAAAGAGAAAAGGAAAGATATACCCATTTGAATGCAGAGTTCCAAAGAATAGCAAGGAGAGATAAGAAAAGTTTCCTCAATGATCAGTGCAAATAGAGGAAAACAATAGAAAGGGAAAGTCTAGAGATCTCTTCAAGAAAATTAGAGATACCAAAGGAACATTTCATGCAAAGATGGGAAAAATAAAGGAAAGAAATGGTATGGACCTAACAGAAGGAGAAGATATTAAGAGGAGGTACACAGAAAACACAGAAAGTGAAGTCGCTCAGTCATGTCCGACTCTTGGTGACTCCATGAACTGTAGCCTATCAAGCTTCTCCGTCCGTGGGATTTTCCAGGCAAGAGTGTTGGAGTGGATTACCATTTCCTTCTCCAGGGGATATTCCCAACCCAGGAATCAAACCTGGGTCTCCCGCATTGCAGGCAGACACTTTACCGTCTAAGCCACCAGGGAAGGTGAATACACAGAAGAACTAACAAAAAAGATCTTCAAGACCCAGATAACGACAATGGTGTGATTACCAACCTAGAGCCAGACATCCTGGAATGGGAAATCAAATGGGCCTTAGAAAGCATCACTACAAACAAAGCTAGTGGAGGTGATGGAATTCCAGTTGAGCTATTTCAAACCCTAAAAGATGATGCTGTGAAAGTGCTGCACTCAATATGCCAGCAAATTTGGAAAACTCAGCAGCGTCCAAAGGATGGACTGACTGGAAAAAGTCAGTTTTAATTTCAATCCCAAAGAAAGGCAATGTCAAAGAATGCTCAAAGTACTGCACAATTGCACTCATCTCATATGCTAGTAAAGTAATGCTGAAAATTCTCCAAGCCAGGCTTCAACAGTATGTGAGCCTTGAACCTCTAGATGTTCAAGTTGGATTTAGAAAAGGCAGAGGAAGCAGAATCAAATTGCCAACATCCATTGGATCATCAAAAAAGCAAGAGAGTTCCAGAAAAATGTCTACTTCTGCTTTATTGAATATGCCAAAGCCTTAGATTGTGTGGATCACAATAAATTGTGGAAAATTCTTAAAGAGATGGGAATACCAGACCACCTGACCTGCCTCTTGAGAAATCCGTATGCAGGTCAGGAAACAACAATTAAAACTGGACGTGGAATGACAGACTGGTTCCAAATCAGGAAAAGAGTATGTCAAGGCCATATATTTTCACCCTGTTAATTTAACTTATGTGCAGAGTACATCATGAGAAATGCTGGGCTGGATGAAGCACAAGCTGGAATCAAGGTTGCTGGGAGAAATATCAATAACCTCAGATCAGAAGATAACACCACCCTTATGGCAGAAAGCAAAGAACTAAAGAGCCTCTTGATGAGAGTGAAAGAGGAGAGTGAAAAAGTTGGCTTAAAACTCAACAGTCAGCAAACTAAGACCATGCATCCAGTCCCATCACTTCATGGCACATAGATGGAGAAACAGTGGAAACAGTGACTGACTTTATTTGGGGGGGCTCCAAAATCAATGCAGATGGTGACGTAGCCATGAAATTAAAAGACACTTGCTCTTTGGAAGGAAAGTTATGACCAACCTAGACAGCATATTGAAAAGCAGAGACATTACTTTGTCAACAAAGGTCTGTCTAGTCAAGGCTATGGTTTTTCCAGTGGTCATGTATGGATGTGAGAGTTGGACTATTAAGAAAGCTGAGTGCAGAAGAGTTGATGCTTTTGAACTGTGTTGTTGGAGAAGACTCTTGAGAGTCCCTTGGACTGCAAGGAGATCCAACCAGTCCCTCCTAAAGGAGATCAGCCCTGGGTGTTCATTGGAAGGACTGATGTTGAAGCTGAAACTCCAAGACTTTGGCCACCTCATGAGAAAAGCTGACTCATTTGAAAAGACCCTGATGCTGGGAAAGATTGAAGGCAGGAGGAAAAGGGGACGACAGAGGATGAGATGGTTGGATGGCATCACTGACTCAAACAACGGACATGAGTTTGCATAAATTCCAAGAGTTGGTGATGGACAGAGAGGCCTGGGGTGCTGCAGTAAATGGGATAAGAAAGAGTTGAACATGACTGAGCAACTGAATTGAACTGAGAAGAGCACTTTTGGAGTTCCCTTTCTTCTTCCTTTATACATAAATATTCCTGTAACTCCATGAAAATGCTGAATTCTTCATTCAAAGGGTTCAAAACTCTTTGTCTCATTTCAATTAAATCCAGTAAATCCTGGGACATTCTGAATTACAGTAACAGAGATAAGAACCTTGAGATCACATAGGTTTTTTTTTAAAGGAGAGAGAAGAAAATCATTTTTAGCTAATAGCATATTTAGGGAAGACATACTTAGCATCTTCCTTGAAGCCTCAAGTTTGAAAAATAGAATATATCTTGAACTTCTCTTTTACTTTTAACTTGAATTTCCAGCATCTATTTTCAAAACCATGTTCATATATACCATGCCAGTCCGTCATTGGAATCTCCTGATTTACAGATGAACAAATTAGAGAGCAACTGGGTTAAGTAAGAATGTCAGAATCACACACAAAGGAGAAAAAAGTAACATTAAAATGTTAAGCACTAATTTCTGAGTGTGTGGACCAGCAGCTGCTTCTGAAGGAATAAAATTAATTCCATGTGAGAGTTTATCTAGTAATTAAATAAATTCTAGCCTCTATTCTAGTGTTAGGGGGAAAAAAAATCTGAAATGTTACAGAAATAGACTCAGTTAAATGGAAGAGAAATCCTTTCCTGTATTACTCATAAAGAGTCTTTTTCTAGATCACTCGTCATAGCTATCATTTTACTTTGCTTTTCTTATTTCAAACAGTATAAAGGAAAAATATTTGAGTAGATGTTTATGGGTTCATGCTACAGAGAAGAAAAAGTAATAGTTTCTTCCATGTTTATCTTCTCTTCCTGTCATCTAATTTTATATTGTACTATAGGAGATCCATCCAGTCCATCCTAAAGGAAATCAGTCCTGAATATTCTTTGAAAGGACCAATGCTGAAGCTGAAACTCCAATACTTTGGCCACCTGATGCAAAGAGCTGACTCATTGGAAAAGACCCTGATGCTGAAGACTGAAGACAGGAGGAGAAGGGGACGACAGAGGATGAGATGGATGGCATCACCAATGCGATGGACATGAGTTTGAGTAGCCTCCAGGAGTTGGTGATGGACAGGGAAGCCTGGCATACTGCAGTACATGGGGTCGCAAAGAGTCAGACACAACTGAGTGTCTGAACTGAACTGAACTGATACTCAAAATTATTATTCATTTTCCTCCCCTTACAGAATATCTTGATTTTAACTAAGCATAACATTTCTGTAAGCAAATTGCCTTAAAGTAGTCTCTGTTATCTATGTAGCATTCTTGATGCTTTCATGAAATGACATTTATAAGAAAATACAGATATATAAGGAGGCAGAGGACTTCCCAGGTGCTGCTACTGGTAAAGAACCTGCCTGCCAGTGCAGGAGAAGTAAGAGACTGGGTTTCAATCCCTGGGTAGGGAAGATCCCATTGGGGAGCACATGGCAACCCACTCCAGTATTCTTGTCTGGAGAATCCCATGACAGAGAGGAGCCTGGCTAGCTATAGTCCATAGAGTTGCAAAGAGTTTGAAATGACTGAGCATACACACAAGGAGGCAGCACAGGAAAAGCACTTGAGTCCCAACTAGAAAAAAAAAATTTTTTTTAATTAAGTAATTAAGGGTTACTTTAATTTCTTCTTTCTATTAACTACAGTGATGAAGGGAAAGATATGATTAGCTAAAGTGAAAGTGTTAGTCGCTCACTTGTATCCAACTCTTTGTTGACCCTATGGACTGTACCCCACCAGGCTCCTCTGTCCATGGGTTTTCCCAAGGCGGAATACTGGAGTGGCTGCCATTTCCTTTTCCATTTTCCAGGGGATCTTCCCAACCTAGGGATCAAACCTGGGTCTCCCACATTGCAGCAGATCCTTTACCACCTGAGCCACCCAGGAAGCCCCTGAGGCAAATCCATATTTCAAATAATCAAGGAGCAGAATGAGGGAATCAATTGTCTGGCCAATTTATAAGAAAAGCAATTGTGTTTTCAGATGTTAATTTGACCTTATTGAGTCAAATCATCTATTCACTAGGATGAGACACAAATTAGGAAAGACTGTGGGGTATGTCTAGGAGCTGAAACAACAGACACAAATAATCATGATACCAACCTAGTGTGACTGGACGTAGTGGTATAATTGAAGAAAATTCTGCAGGAACATAGAGGGCGAAGGCATTATTTTGTTTGGGGGTAATAGGCAAGGGTTAAAAAAAAGACTTCAAGGTGATAATGTGTTTTCTACCACACCATCCAAATAATCCCTTGCTGTGTGAATAGGTTAATAGAAAAATTACTTATAAAACTATGTGTTGTGGCATAAGTAGTAGGCTCTTCCTTCATCAACATTTAACAAAGTTGGATAGTTAAACTGTACATTCTTTCATAGTTACTGCCTGCTGACTCAAGGGGAAACTCCTTTTCAAAATCTCTATTATCTGGCTTTAACCTATCTTTCTGATTTTATGTTTCAACAAATCATTTTCTACTTACTATACTTCAGAAGCTAGAATATTCTGGAGACCATGTGTCCTGTATATAATTTTACTATTTCTTCTGCCTAAAATGTCCTTTCTACTTTTGTCTGTCATGATTATCAATCTCTCATTCCAGAGTTAACTCAAATGCTATGTCACCCATCTTTCTATTCATCAGTAGTGGGTTAAAGATTTCATAAATTCATTGTCACTCACCTACTAAGAGGTAGGGTCTATTTATCTACTCCCTTAAATCTTGGCTGAGTCAAATCTGACTATTTTGACATAGAATATGACATATACAATATTATATCAGTTCTGGATCTAGCCTTTAAGAGAAATGGCAGCTTCTTCATCCTCCTTCATAGTATGCTCCCTCAGGGTAAGCATGGGAGAAGTCCAACCACCCTGCTATGCTGTGAGGAAGCCTGAGCCATGCACGTGCAGTAGCCCACAGTTAGAGACTGAGATTTTGGGAGTGAGACGCCCAGCCATGCCTGAGTTCCCAACATCCCAGTTGAGGTTGAGTGAAGACAATGTCTTGGGATGACTAGCCTCATTGAATCTTTAGATGACTACACTGCCAGGTTGCCATATATAGAATACTGTCTTGCTTTTCAACAATGTTATAGAGCACACATACCCATGTGCACACAAGTTCAACAGGACCAGAAGATCTGAGGAGGGAGCTGGATCTTTGCAGGGACCTGAATAGGATAAACATCTTGGTTAAGTTTAGGAGACACTATTCATATTATGCTGGTTTTGCTTTTTATGATACTGTAAAAAACAAGACCTTAGAGGAAGAAAACATGTGTTCAGTCGGCCATCCTGAACTTGAAGTATGAATTATCCACTGGTCTTTTAAATGGATCTTTCTTCCTACTTCGTACTGGTTATAATTGTTTTAGAAGTTTCAGAAAATCTCAGAATTGGTTGTTTTAAAATGTATACTACTCTGGCATCTGTGTTCTACGTAAGATCAGCCAAAAATCTTTTATAATTTACTATTGTGGAAGATCCTCTAGATCTGGTTAAATTAAAAGAGGCTATTAACAGTTTCCCAGATGGAGGAAAAAAGAGACTGTGGGTTCAAAGACAATTATAATTCTCCAAATGTTCCCATGCATTTGCATTTGCTTGTTGACTGCTTTTATCACACAATAAAACTAACAACTTTCTGCATCCAAATGCAACAGAAAACAATCTTTACTGAGAAAAAAAATTTTAAGATGAATTGCTGTGTGCTAAAGTCATATTGAGGGCTTCCCTGGTGGCTCAGATGGTAAAGAATCTGCCTGCAATGCAGAAAACCCAGGTTCAATCCCTGGGTCAGGAAGATTTCCTGGAGAAGGGAATGGCAACCCACTCCAATATTCTTGCCTGGAGAATTTCATGGACAAAGGAGCCTGGTGTGCTATAGTCCATGGGGTCACAAAGAGGCAGACACAACTGAGGGACTAACACAACAACAACAAAGCCTTATTCAAACATTTTGGCAATTTCTAATTGTCAAATTAGAGTTACCTAAGGCTTAAAGCGCAACATTCAGAAAACGAAGATCATGGCATCCGGTCCCATCACTTCATGCCAAATAGATGGGGAAACAGTAGAAACAGTGTCAGACTTTATTTTGGAGGGGGGAGCTCCAAAATCACTGCAGATGGTGACTGCAGCCATGAAATTAAAAGACGCTTACTCCTTGGAAGGAAAGTTATGACCAACCTAGATAGCATATTCAAAAGCAGAGACATTACTTTGCCGACTAAGGTCCATATAGTCAAGGCTATGGTTTTTCCTGTGGTCATGTATGGATGTGAGAGTTGGACTATGAAGAAGGCTGAATGCTGAAGAATTGATGCTTTTGAACTGTGGTGTTGGAGAATACTCTTGAGAGTCCCTGGACTGCAAGGAGATCCAACCAGTCCATTCTGAAGATCAGCCCTGGGATTTCTTTGGAAGGAATGATGCTTGAAGCTGAAACTCCAGTACTTTGGCCACCTCATGCAAAGAGTTGACTCATTGGAAAAGACTCTGATGTTGGGAGGGATTGGGGGCAGGAGGAGAAGGGGACGACCGAGGATGAGATGGCTGGATGGTATCACTGACTCGATGAACGTGAGTCTGAGTGAACTCTGGGAGCTGGTGATGGACAGGGAGGCCTGGCATGCTGTGATTCATGGGAGCTCCAAAATCACTGCAGATGGTGACTGCAGCCATGAAATTAAAAGACGCTTACTCCTTGGAAGGAAAGTTATGACCAACCTAGATAGCATATTCAAAAGCAGAGACATTACTTTGCCGACTAAGGTCCATATAGTCAAGGCTATGGTTTTTCCTGTGGTCATGTATGGATGTGAGAGTTGGACTATGAAGAAGGCTGAATGCTGAAGAATTGATGCTTTTGAACTGTGGTGTTGGAGAATACTCTTGAGAGTCCCTGGACTGCAAGGAGATCCAACCAGTCCATTCTGAAGATCAGCCCTGGGATTTCTTTGGAAGGAATGATGCTTGAAGCTGAAACTCCAGTACTTTGGCCACCTCATGCAAAGAGTTGACTCATTGGAAAAGACTCTGATGTTGGGAGGGATTGGGGGCAGGAGGAGAAGGGGACGACGGAGGATGAGATGGCTGGATGGTATCACTGACTCGATGAACGTGAGTCTGAGTGAACTCTGGGAGCTGGTGATGGACAGGGAGGCCTGGCATGCTGTGATTCATGGGGTCACAAAAGTCAGACACGACTGAGTGACTGAACTGAACTGAACTGAAGGCTTATTGGGACTAGAAAACATTTTCTGAGAGCAGAATATATTCTAGATAAATAAGGAACTCAGTGTTTTGACTTTAAGTATTTTTTAAATCAAAATGCATAATATCTATTTATAAATGGGTACATATACATCTATAAAATCAAAACCAAACTTCTTTTCCAGAGATTTTTCTACTATTTCAACAGTCCAATACAGCAAACTAGTATCTCCAGTATATCTTATGATTGAAAGAAATATCAACATCACTTGGAACCTCAAAGTATTCATTTAAATAAGATAGTGTTAGTCTCTCAGTTGTGTCTGGTTCTTTGTGACTCCATGGACTGTAGGCCACCAGGCTCCTCTGTCCATGGACTTCTCCAGGCAAGAATAATGTAGTGGGTAGCCATTTCCTTTTCCAGAGGATCTTCCTGACGCAGGGATCGAACTCAGGTCTTCTGCAATGGAGACAGATTCTTTATTGTCTGAGCCACTAGTACATCCCATAATAAGATAAGCAGACAATGATTTGATAAATGTGAGCACATGCGTGTTCATGGAGCCAATGACAAAATTTCGTCTTCATAGCATCCACTGCTTTTAGGATATGTAAGCTTTTCCTAATTCCAAATTCTGTCTCTTCTGTCTCTCTTGTCTCTCAAATTTGTAAATAAAATTTTAAACCTAGGAAACTATTTTTCTCACTTGCTCCTTCATTGGTTTATTCATTCAGTAAATATTCATTAAGCCCTCACTATGTTTTGGGCACAGTTTTAGGCACTGGGGATACATCAATGAAATGACATCAAAGATTCCTTCTCTAGTGGAGTTCATATTTTTTTGAAATCACAAAGAGATAGGCATTAAAGCATAAATTTAATAAATATGTAAATTATATTTCAGAAGCCAAAGATTATGGAACTTGTTCAGAATAAGTGCTGCCAGGAATACACGGGAAGAACGTGGGGTACAATTGATCTAGCTTAAGCCCTTGGCTTCCATAAAGTTCTTCACAGCTTCTCCAACTTACAATGACTGTTCCATCCTATGAACCTTTGTATAACACTACTTAACAATCTGCATTACACAAGTGATTTTTCTTAAATACTATCTTATATTGACATGGGAAGTAAACTAGAG
This sequence comes from Aepyceros melampus, assembly GCA_006408695.1. Taxonomy (NCBI): domain Eukaryota; kingdom Metazoa; phylum Chordata; class Mammalia; order Artiodactyla; family Bovidae; genus Aepyceros; species Aepyceros melampus. The sequence continues at coordinate 125,566 of SJXQ01010934.1, read as the reverse complement.
ACAAGACTGAGAGAGGAGTCTGGAAGTCTAGTTCTAGCTCTTCTACTTTGTACATCATATAACCTGTCTGTGTGGTTTCCTCATTTTTAAAATGAAGGATTTAAACTAGATGTTTTCTGAAGATCTTTTTAAATTAAAACATTGTAATTTTTATGTGAAGTGTTCTTCCCTCACACACAATTTCACCATAAAAATCAAAAAAATGTGTGTTTCACCAAAAAAATGTATGTTCTTTCTAGAACCATCATACATGTAATGTGTAATAAGCTGTTGATTTTCTGGCAAAAGCATCATCAAAACAAAATTTAGTGATGAATAAATTTTTTCAGGCATATCCCAAACTCTCTACTGGCTGCAAATATTTCATGCAATGAATTTCTCTCTCTCTCTCTCTCTTTCTCTCTAGCCTCTTAGTAAGGTGTGGATTTTGAAGAAATTTAAGTTCAAACTCTATCACTAATATTCTATGGATCCAAATGTTTTATTCTAAAAACTTGTACAGAACCAATACAATATTGTAAAGTAAAATAATAATAAATAAAAGGCAAAAAAGAATAAATAAAAAAATAAAATAAAATAAAAAGCCTGTAATTCTCTCTAGGAAAATCTGTCCCTTCAAAGCTTCCACATCATTTGGGGTTTATATTGCCACATAATCATTCCCAGTAACTAGTCAATCTATAAATTTGGAAAAGAAATTAATGCACTAGACTGCCCAGATCAGTGCTTAGTAGACTTTGATGGGCATAGGACTCACCTGGGCATCTTGTAAAAATGCAGATTCTGATTCAGTAGGACTGTAGGTAAAACTTGCATTTCCAACGAGTTTCTAGGTGGTGCCAATCCTGCTTGTCTACATACCACACTTCTAATATTGAGGGGCAAAGGAAAATGATGGCAATGTTAAACACTTTCAAGATGAAAGTACGATTCATTCATTTTTACCACCACTGGATTGCTGAAACTACTTTTCTCCCCATTTAAAAATTTTGCCATTTTCTTACAGTCTATCCTATTTGTAGATAGCCCCCCTGAAAGATCTTGTCCCCACAAAGATAAAGCTTCAAGCAGGCAGCCTAACAGATGCACTATGGTGCTCCCAGCCAGGGCAGGAGGAGCACCAGGCTGCAGAGCAAGCTCACGGGCCCTGATCAGCGTGTGTCCACAACCAAGCCCTCCCTCTTTCTGCAAGCAGAGGACACTGTGGGTCCCAGAAAAGGACATTGAGACAAGGCTTCTGTGGCCAGGACAACAGGGTCCCTGGAGTACGCAGTTAAGATCTCATTTGAGAGTGGCAGCAGAAAACAAGAGTCAGCATGAAGCAGGGCTGCAAACCTCAGTGTATATTCAGTTGTTCCATCAGACTTCTTACAAAACATAAATTCAAAGATAGACTTGTTAAGAATTTGAAGATAGCAACCACAGAGGCAACTCCAAGCACGGGGCTCTTCTGAACATGGGCCCCAAAGTACTGCACTGATCACACCCACAGACCCTGTACTGGTCTAGATACATAAGAATACAACTATTTAATACCATCCACGTACAGTTGTTAAAAACTGGTGAGGGGTCAGTTCTTCTTGGAGAATTGGCTGATTCCAAGTCTGGGCCAGGGAAAGTACAAGCAGAACATGGGTCACCCAGTGTCAGAAAGCAAAGTATCCAGAGACAAAAAGAAATGTAGCAAGTAGATAGACATAAGAGCCAGTGTAAATATGTTTCCATTGGTCACATTTAGGATAACTTGGGTATCAAAATTTGTAACTATAATTGATTGCAATACATTGGATAAACAAAAATCCATGAAGATAGCATGATACTCAAAAAGAAAATAAGAGAAAACAGGAAAATTATATTTGTATATAAATAATATTATATATTATTTATATATTATTATATATATTA
>SJXQ01010934.1:0-123514 GCA_006408695.1 Aepyceros melampus | reverse complement strand
TAACAAATTTTAAAGATATACATCTTATATACATTCTGTATGTAGTTTTAAAGTCAAATTGAATTGACCTCAATTACTAAAAAGTTTTAGACTCTTTTGAAAAACAACCCGTTTTTATTTACTTCCTATTTGAAATACATTGCACTTTAAGAAAGTAGCTTGCTAAATGTATGCATTTTAATTATGCTCTGTTTAAAGCATAATTAGATAGTATGAGTTTTAATTAGGTACTAAGACTTTGTTTTCATTCTTTTGTATGCCATTGGACATGTGAGGGTGTTTATGATGTTAAAGACCTGACTCTTAATTAGTTTCCACCCATTCTGATCTTTCTCTGAAATAATAAGTCCACATCAGCTATTGTATACAGATAAATATGCACAATTTTCTCAGAGAGAAAGATTTTCTAAGAAATTGAATTTGTGAACATAGTAAAATGTCATTCATTTTTCTAGCTATTTTACCTGTGGATAAATGCTTGGGTTAAAGTTTCATAGATCTTCACCATTATTATGAATGTTTAAGAATTTTTTTTAATAATAACCAGGAGAATTTGTTTAGAGCATGTTGTCGCACTTATTTCTCAGAGTGTTCCTACAAGGTAGGTATTATTTTCTCCTCTTTAGGAAGTGCTTCGACTGAAATTAAAATATACATAAGACTTATTTGATTCAAAAAAATCATATTCTTTCTTAAAAATCAGCTAGCATCATTAGAAATTAAAATTTAGAAAGTAAAATGAAAATACACCATATCTACAAGTTTCTACACATTTGGGCACAGTAATATGAAATAAACAGTTTTGTTGCTGGTAAGAAATCCTAATGAGACTAATTAAACCATGAAAACAGATGTTTTTCAACCTGTCTTAAATACTGAAGGGATTCAGTTCAGTTCAGTCACTCAGTCGTATCCGACTTTTTGCAACCCCATGAATCGCAGCATGCCAGGCCTCCCTGTCCATCACCAACTCCCGGAGTTCACTCAGACTCACGTCCATTGAGTCCATGATGCCATCCAGCCATCTCATCCTCTGTCATCCCCTTCTCCTCCTGCCCCCAATCCCTCCCAGCATCAGGGTCTTTTCCAATGAGTCAACTCTTCGCAAGATGTGGCCAAAGTACTGGAGCTTCAGCTTCAGCATCATTCCTTCCAAAGAAATCCCAGGGTTGATCTCCTTCAGAATGGACTGGTTGGATCTCCTTGCAGTCCAAGGGACTCTCAAGAGTCTTCTCCAACACCACAGTTCAAAAGCATCAATTCTTCGGCGCTCAGCCTTCTTCACAGTCCAACTCTCACATCCATACATGACCACAGGAAAAACCATAGCCTTGACTAGACGGACCTTAGTCGGCAAAGTAATGTCTCTGCTTTTGAATATACTATCTAGGTTGGTCATAACTTTTCTTCCAAGGAGTAAGCGCCTTTTAATTNTCAAAAGCATCAATTCTTCGGCGCTCAGCCTTCTTCACAGTCCAACTCTCACATCCATACATGACCACAGGAAAAACCATAGCCTTGACTAGACGGACCTTAGCCGGCAAAGTAATGTCTCTGCTTTTTAATAGACTATCTAGGTTGGTCATAATTTTTCTTCCAAGGAGTAAGCGCCTTTTAATTTCATGGCTGCAGTCACCATCTGCCGTGATTTTGGAGCCCAAAAATATAAAGTCTGACACTGTTTCTACTGTTTCCCCATCTATTTGGCATGAAGTGATGGGACCAGATGCCATGATCTTAGTTTTCTAAATGTTGAGCTTTAAGCCAACTTTTTCACTCTCCTCTTTCACTTTCATCAAGAGGCTTTTTAGTTCCTCTTCACTTTCTGCCATTAGGGTGGTGTCATCTGCGTATCAGAGAAGGCAATGGCACCCCACTCCAGTACTCTTGCCTGGGAAATCCCATGGATGGAGGAGCCTGGTAGGCTGCAGTCCATGGGGTCGCGAAGAGTCGGACACGACTGAGCGACTTCACTTTCACTTTTCACTTTCCTGCACTGGAGAAGGAAATGGCAACCCACTCCGTATGCTTGCCTGGAGAATCCCAGGGACTGGAGCCTGGTAGGCTGCTGTCATGGGGTCACACAGAGTCGGACACGACTGACGTGACTTAGCAGCAGCAGCATCTGCATATCTGAGGTTATTGATATTTCTCCTGGCAATTTTGATTCCAGCTTGTGTTTCTTCCAGTTCAGCGTTTCTCATGATGTACTCTGCATAAAAGTTAAATAAGCAGGGTGACAATATACAGCCTTGACAGACTCCTTTTCCTATTTGGAACCAGTCTGTTGTTTCATGTCCAGTTCTAACTGTTGCTTCCTGACCTGCATACAGATTTCTCAAGAGGCAGGTTAGGTGGTCTGGTATTCCCATCTCTTTCAGAATTTTCCACAGTTGATTGTGATCCACACAGTCAAAGGCTTAGGCACTGTGAAATTATAGGAACATTCACTCTCTCAAGCTATAAGAGAAACATTAAGCAGTGATCTTTTCATTTGCTTTTTCAGAGGTGAAAATAGTCATGAACTAAAAAGAAACATATTTCTATATGCTTAATCAAAAGAGGAATACTGAAAATATGTCAATAAGTAGAGGCAAATTAATTACATAACCATCTCAAACATTATCAATGACCCCCATGTCCCTCCCCCCAAGAAAGCATCAAAACTTCCCACTTTGTGTGTTTGTATCACTATGCCAGAAAAAAAAAATCATTTTTTAAACTGGTCTTTGCTCCGTATGCTATACTACACTTTCATGAATAACACTATTGATTTTTTAATAGTTGATGAAACTTTAAAGCCAAAAATTGGACCCAAGAACAATATCAAAGTGGTTGTCTTCTATCAAAAGGACAAAGTTGTCTGCCTTTTGACATCTGTAAAATTTGGATATTGTTATCTCATGGATCCAGCAGCAGGATTAAATAAGAATAACAAACAAAGCTATTTTGGTATCTGATACACAATAGGTTCTTGCAGTGGGATGAACTGTGGCCCCTAAAGACATATCCATGCCTTAATTCCTGCTAATGTTATCTTATTTGGGAAAAAAGGTCTTTGCAGATTTATGTTAAGAATCTTGAGGTGAAGATTTATCCTAGGTTGTCTAGGTGGCTCCTAAATGCAATGGTAGGTATCCTTAGAGAACAGATATGAAGACGGAGTCAGAGATTGGAGTGTTGTGGCCACAAGCTAAGGACCGAAGAATTCCTTAGGCCATCAAAAGCTAGAAGAAGTCAAGAAGGATTTTACCCTAGCGCCAACAGAGGGATTCTTATACCTTCATTTCATAAGTCTGGCCTCCATAACTACAAGTGATTTTTTTTTTCTGTTTCAAGCCACCCTGTTGTGGTAATTTATTATGGTAGTGATAGGAAGCTATTGTAGTTTTCACATGATAGTTAATAATATTTAAGTTAAAGTCATTGATATGTCTTCCTGTTGGTTTAATTCCATGTCTCTCCATCTTCAATGCACATTTATATCACCTGTTGCTGTTCAGTTGCTCAGAGATCCCATAAACTGAAGCATGCCAGGTTTCCCTGTCTTTCACCATTTCCCGGAGCTTGCTCAAACTCATGTCCATTGAGTCAATGATGCCATCCAACCATCCCATCCTCTGTCATCCTCTTTTCCTCCTGCCTTCAATCTTTCCCCGCATCAAGGTTTTTTCCAAAGAGTCAGTTCTTCATATCAGGTGACCAAAATATTGGAGCTTCAGCTTTAGCATCAGTCCTTCCAATGAATATTCAGGGTTGACTTCCTTTAGGATTGACTGATTTGATCTCCTTGCAATCCAAGTGACTCTCAAGAGTCTTCTCCAACACCACAATTCAAAAGCATCAATTCTCCAGCACTCAGCCTTCTTTACGACCCAATTCTCACACCTGTATATGACTACTGGAAAAACTATAGCTTCGACTAGACGGACCTTTGTCAGCAAAGTAATGGCTCTGCTTTTTAAATCATTGGGAAATTCCTAAAACATTCATGGCCAGACCCAAATCCCAAGATTCTGGTTTAATAGGTAGGGGTGGAAAAGAGATATGGTTCTCAGTGATTTTTAAAATCTCCCAGGTAAATATAATGTAAAGCAAATTGTAAGATTAACTGTTACATTACTATTCAAGAGTCTGTCTTCCCCATCAGATTTTGAGCTCTGTCAGGATGGGAGCTATTTCTGAACTGTTCCTACCAAACAAAGTACCTGACATATAGTAATGTATTTGTTGAATAACTGAAAGAATATCTAACCCTCTAACATATGTTTATTCAAATGTGAAACATGAATGAAACATGACTCCTAAACTCAAGCAGTTCTTGAACATGATAGGAGAAGAAGACAGGTTAGGGTAGAGAAGAGACGTTATCTAGGAATAGTAACAATTATATGTAGAATCATATTCAGTTTCAAATAATAGAAACCCTAAAGTAACAGTTGATTAAATAAATAGACGTTTTCTTACTTGCAAAAGAAATCTAGCAGTAGAGGAGAAGTGGCAAGATAGTCTCAAGTTATCATGGACCTGAGCTTCTCTCTTGTTCCTCCTCCTTTTTCAGCACGCAGTTCCTGTTTCATGGCCCACTCTGGTTGACTAAGCTCCAGAGGGGAAAAGGACATTTCCAGCCAGAAGTAAGGGTGAAAAAGGCAAACACGTCTCATTAAGGGCCCCCTGAATGGACATACATGACGCTCCCACCTGTATCCTGATAACCACAGTTTAGTCATATGAGCATCCCTATCTACAAGAGAGACAGTACTGCTTTAAGTCACACAGTTATGTACTTCCAGCTAAAAACTGGAAGCTGGACTTATTATTAAAGAAAATACATATTCATAGGAATGAATTACTATCTGTCATACTAATGAACTCTGATAGAACAAACTGAGGAACTGTGTTATAATAAAGATCCATAATACTTTGGCAGCACAGGAAAAGGAGCTAAAATTCCAACTGCAAACATCAGAAAAGGCTTCCTCTGAAAGGTGTCATCTGAGCCATGAAATTTAAATAGAACAACGAACAAGTAAAAACACCTTCTGGGCAGAGGGAATATTATGAACGAAAGCAGAGATATGGGAAGGTACAGAGTATATACCAGAAAAAGTACACTTAGTAAAGAATACAAGAGACATAAGAAACCATGTTTGAATCACTACCCATACTACTTAATAGTTGGGTAGCGGCTAGTTATTAGATTTAGATGAGAAGACAAAAAGCAGTTTGTAAATAATAAAATTGGAAAATTATATATGATAAGACTAAATTAAAAGTCTCAATCAGTGATGGAGGGACATAATTGTCACATTAAGACCTTTGGGTTTATTCTGCTATTAGTAGTAATAGTAAGGAGGAACTTCCCATGTGACTCAGTGGTAAAGGATCCACCTGCAATGCCAGAGACGCAGGTTTGATCCCTGGGTAAGGCATATACCCTGGAGGAGAGAATGGCAACCCACTCTAATATTCTTGCCTGGAAAATCCCATGGACAGAGGATCCTGGCCAGCTACTGTCCATGAAGTTACAAAAGAGTCAGATGTGACTTAGCATATGAACAACAATAGTAAGAAAACTGAGTATTAGTAAAAATTATACTGTTCCTTCTTTAAGGACCTGAAGTAGGAAATGGCAACCCACCCCAGCATTCTTGCCTGGAGAATTCCATGGACAGAAGACCCTGGTAGGCTACAGTCCCTGGGATTGTGAGAGTCAGAAAGAGTGATTTTCATTTTCACTTCTTTAAGGAAAGTCCATTTGGTAATTTTAAGTATAAACTTTGGTGAATTTAATAACAAAAAAAGTTACAAAGGGGAAATCTATATACTACCTAGAATTCTTTCACACCATTTTATTCTCCCTTTCAGCTTTCAAACCATCCAGCAGACACATGCAGAAAAAAATCTGTTTGAAAATTATAAGTGAAAGATGTTTTATAAACTCCAGATGGAATTTGGTCTCTTCTCAGATCAAATATAAAAAGACACCCAGGCACCAGGGTAGATACCTAGCAAGTAAATTCTATCTGATTTTGTGAATAGAAATTTTCTGCATTTTACTAACCAAATGTTAGCATAGAAGCTAAGTAAATATGCTAAGTAATTATGAGAAGGGGGCAGAGAAAGTGGAAGAATGGTGAAAGGTTACAATTACTTATTGAAACTTACAACATAAGAGGCACATACTTCCAGATATTTTACATCCAATGTCTTGTTATATCCAACAGCCTTATGCCCCAAGTGTAACTGAAGTTCAGTAAAATTAAGTGTCTTATCCAAATTATTGGATGATCCAAAATCTGCCTAACTCAAAAATATTTTCATTTTCCACATAGGTGACATGCACTTTCCTGCCCAGCCAATCACCTACTAATTCCAATTTCACTTTTTCCATTTACCTAGGTGTTTCTAATTTCAATACTTTGATTTTCCTCTCCATTTCCAAGTCATCTCATTTCATGACTTCTGATGTAATACATAAACATTTCAAATTTTAAGAAAAAGTTTACCAAAGGAGTTAACCTGTACCATTTTGAAGGCTCCCCAGTCTTTATTGTGCTTTGCATAAACAGGCACTGATAGATTTTAAGTTTTGTCTTTTCTCCTTTCTGCAGGTGCTTGCTTATGCATCAGTGGTGGGCTGAAATGTTTGACAGCATTCTTTGCTAAAGGGGAAAATCCAGATCAATCTAGGCACTAAATCAATTGTATACCACCTAACTGAGAGTGTATTTATTCAAAGAGTATTTACAAGATTTGACTACTGTGAGTTGGGGACATAGAGTATATACCACAAGTTGTTACTTATGTTCCCCATGGGCTTCCCTGGTGGCTCTAATGGTAAAGAATCCTCCAGCAATGCAGGAGACCTGGATTTGATCCCCAGGTTGGGAAGATCCCCTGGAACAGGGCATGGCAACCCACTCCAGTGTTCTTGCCTGGAGGATCCCATGGACAGAGGAGCATGATGGGCTACAGTCCATGGGGTCTCAAAGAGTCAGACACAACTGAGCAACTAAGCCCAGGTGTTCCCCATCCTCTGAATCTATCTTCCCAGCTTGTGCCTTTCACTGCACCATCCACTCCATGAACGGCAATTGCAAGAAATCATATTAGGACTACCACCATTTTCTAAATACACTACAGTTTCACCAATCTGCAATTTTATTTACTCCTTTCTCCCACCCAGAAACCTACTCATGGTTCACCTTATAGGAAACCTATTCATTCACAGCTCAAAGATCACCCCTTCAGAAGAACTTTCCACCCACCAGAGAGGGAAGTTCTCTCTTCTTCATGCCAACTGCTATAGCATTGTATTTGTTCTTCCAATCACTTTTGATTGTCTTTTTATTATATAATGATACACACAGGTACTATATATATATATATATATAAACCAAATATCTGGCTTAAAAAACTATTTTTAATGTCAATACCACCCTTCCACAAACTCATCCTAATTTGAAATGTTCCAACCCTAAATTAATATTACTCTGATCAAGTAACTTTTCACACTCTAGTTTATATTACTGATCTGAGTATATATATGTGTGTGTGACTCTCCAGTTAGAAAATAAGATTTTTAATTTTATCTATAGTCTCTGCAGTTTTGTAGTTCTATGATAATTTCTGACTTTCTTTTGATATGCTTTTCATTTCTATCAGTCAATCAGCACTTACCATTTTCCATTTTGTATTACTACTATATTTCCATATTTACCTGTTTTATCTTCCTGGATGAGGAAAAGAGGGAAGAATTTTAATTTTATCTGCTGCTGAGCATAAAAATGTACTAAGTACCAAGGGGTGTTGTTTGGTCACTAAGTCATGACCAACTCTTTGTGACCCCATTGACTGTAGCCCCGTTGTCAGGCTCCTCTGCCCATGGGATTTCTCAGGCAAGCTTACTGGAGTGGGTTGTCATTTCCTTCTCCAGAGGATCTTCCCAACACAGGGATTGAATCCAAGACTCCTGCTTTGGCAGGTGGATTCTTTACCACTGAACCCCCAGGGAAGCCCATGAAGAAGTACTCACAACAGATTTGGCTTACCCTCCTGACCATTAATGGAAAACCAGAAATAAGAAACTAGTACCTCTGGTTCCTTGTAAAATAAATTCTTTGTGAAAATAAATATATGAATCCTGCATTTTCCATCAGTTCACACAAATGCTTAATTTAGCACATTTTAACCAACACTTACAAATTTTTAATTTTAAGTATTAAAGAAGTCAGATCACATGTCCAGGATGATTTTCCTCAGCCTTTTTGGCTGTCATCAAAGCTACAAGGAGCCTGTATTCAATATCCAGCTTAATGATATCAATCTATCTGACCAAGCTTATCTCCTCACTAATGCCCGCCCCTGCCCCATGACCCAAATTTACAAACCAAAATAACTGGATTATCTAACCTGTGACAATCCCAAATACTTCTATCAAACTTTCTTTCTCACAGTTTCACAAAAAACACTTTTTGCAAAAAGATATTTTCCAAGCACACTCAAAGCAAGGTAGTTATTAGGGAGCAGGTATTAACGTGCTTTTTCATCTGGAATTGAAAGTATTTCAAAAGATGATCAGAGACTCTGAATACCTGAGAAATAAATGTGCAGGTGTTTACACTGACCATCAGATATACACTGTAGATAATCCTGCCTTGGATTTTCTCATGCAAAGTTTTCAATTTGTAGATCTTACGAAATTAAACACCAGCCTGGCCTTTGAGTCCTTATGTCTAGTCTCGTTGTGACGCCTTTAGCAAATAATCTTCAAAGACCGCACACTTAGCTAAGATGATTGAGGAAAAAGAACGAAATTCTCAAACCATGAAGGACATTTATCTTGAAGCTAAAATCTTTATGGAATAATGAGTAACAAAACAAAATCTCAAAGACAGATGCTGTTCTCCATCACTAGAGAAACTAGAATTTTCAGTGCTAGAAACTAGCATTGAAACTAGAATTTCAATGCTCTAGTTCAGAACTACACCACTGCCAAGACAAGCAATTACACCTGCATTTCCACATGCTGAGAATCACTTCCTCTTACAGGAAGAAGTCAGGTGACTAGTCAAATGAGGACCGCTGAAGGAAAAAAGAAAAAAAAAAATGCCTTGATAGACATAAGCAAGAGCAGTAACCACCATGTCTACGGAATTCTTTACAGCAGACTAAGACAAGTTCCTTTCCCTACTCCCTAGTTCCAGCAGCAAACTCTCCCAATTTTTCATCTCTTTTTGGTTATATTTTCATCCACATTTCTGAATAAAATGCTTATACTGCTATTTCTTGATCTGCCAGTTTAGAAATTAATTATTTACTTTCAGGCATGATAGATCAGTAGTTCACATACTTAAAAATGCTGCCCCTTCTTCCCACCTTACAATAAAATTGTATCTTAATTTTGACTAATTTAGTAGTCAGCCCTTAAATTACTATTACTTCGTACTTATTGGACTTCCCTGGTGACTCAGATGGTTAAGAATCTGCCTGCAATGTGGGAGGCCCAGGTTCAAACTTTGGGTCAGGAAGATCCCCTGGAGGAGGGAATGGCAACCCATTCCAGTATTGCTTTGAGAATTCCATTGACAGAGGAGCCTGGTGGGCTACAGTCCATGGAGTCACAAAGAGTCAGACATGACTGAGCAACTGACACTCTCATTCTTTCTTTGTACTTATTAGTTATGAAACTAACCAGTATACCAAGATTTTATCCCTTTATTTGTGTATGGGTCCTTTTCCACATAGATTTAATAACTGTCAGTTACTCTCTTGCTTACTTTTCTAATTACTTTCTTTTATTATATCTAATGCTGCTAACTTGCTTCAGCTGTGTCCAACTCTTTTGCAACTTCATGGGCTGTAACCTGCCAGGAGCCTCTGTCCATGGGATTCTCCAGGCAAGAATACTGGCATGAGTCACCATGCCCTCCTCCAGGGTATCTTCCCCTCTCAGGGATCAAACCCCTGTCTCTCAGTCTCCTGCATGGACAGGTGGGTTCTTTACCACTAGTGCCACCTAGGAAGCCCCATTATATCTAAATGTCTCACTAAATATACTATATACTTACTGTACAATTTTCAAATGTTCAAGGATTTCACAACATACCAATTCCTTTTTTCCCAACAATTTCTCTCCAGAACCCACCTGCTCTGCTCTAGATTAGTTGCTCTCTAGGTCTGGAACAGAACTATTCTTTAGGTCTCCCTTTTCGCTTCAGTCTGTTCACTTCTTGAAAATTGCATTTAGATCCATGATTTTCTCTATCCCATAATCCTTCTTTTAGTATCTATACCTCAATAGCTTCCTAATAAAAATGCATGCAAGGTAAATTTTCTAAATATTTGATATCAAAATTTTTATGGTAAACATATTTGATTAAAAGTATGGCTTGTTAGAGGATTCTAAGTAGTAAATTAGTTTCCATCAGATTATTGAAGGCATTGTTCTCTTTTGCAATTTGTAAAATTATACTTCTAGTAGAACACTTCCAGTAGCAATAGCATACTTCCAAATTGCATGGTGGTTAGTTTTATTATTCTTTAAATGTCTCCTAAACACCTACTATGCATGATGTGCAGAATCTCATCTACTTAGCATGGCAGGATAGTGTTACAGTTAGGCACAAAGACCTGGAGCCAGGGTGCCTGGGTTCAAATCCCAGCTTTGCCCATTGCTTGGAGAATCCCAGGGACAGGGGAGCCTGGTGGGCTGCCGTCTATGGGGTCACACAGAGTCGGACATGACTGAAGTGACTTAGCAGCAGCAGCATGTTAAAAAAAAAAAAAGTTAAAAAGTGAAAGTCACTCAGTCATATCTGACTCTTTGCAACCTCATGGACTACACAGTCCATATAATTCTCCAGGCCAGAATACTGGAGTGGGTAGCCTTTCCTTTCTGCAGGGGATCTTCCCAACCCAGGTAACAAACCCAGGTCTCCCGCATTTCAGGAGGATTCTTTACCAGTTGAGCCACAAGGGAAGCCCTTGGGCAAATTTCTTTACACATCTTTGCTTCAGCTCCCACATCTACAATATTCAGAAAATTAAATAAGTTAGTATCTGATGTTCCAGCACATAATACACAATTAGTAAATGTTTGCTTTTATCATCAAGGCTCTAGTTTGCTTGTTCTCTCAAGTAAAAGTCAGACTTTGCTTAGGTATGCCTTCATAAGCCTCTGCTATTTATAGGGTGGGTTTGTTTCCCTTAAAGTTCAATTTGTTATTCTTTTCATTATGATACTAGACTTGCCTGAGAGAAACTAATCAAAATAGTTTGGGTGAGTTCAAGAGAATTACCTGTCTGTAGCCCTAAAGTCCTAGGATATTAGGAATTGCTAAATGGGATTTCACACTGTAAAAATATTTAATCATCTTACCTATTCAAGCATATAATCTTTATAGAAAATGTATTCAAGAAGCAATTTGTTAAAATCTTTGTAGTGTTTTGATTTTACTTGAGTCATATATCAACAAGCACTTGAGAAAAAAAGTAAATTGGTTTCCTGAGATTCTATTTCACCTCATAACATTGAGTTGGCCAAAAAGTTCATTCAGATTTTTCTGTGCCATCTATGGAAACACCCGACTGAACATTTTGACCAACCCAATACTTTTCCCTAGTGCAGTTTATATTTTGAAAGGATTTTCATAGTTAAATACTACTGTCAAGAAAAGGAATCAAGAATTTCAAAAAGGAAAAAAAAATCAAAAGAGAATAGATAAACTGGACAAGAATAAAACACCTAAAGAGTTAGTGTGAATTTAGTTAGTAAATGAAGAGAGCTTAAAAAAAAAGAAAAGAAAAAACACTGTAAAAGAAAAAGTGACTGCTAAGCAAAATTAAGATGAAAACATCAATGAAATTTACTAATCAGTTTACAGTGAATAGCATCTAAAGACAATCTGCATAAAATTTCTGCGTGGCTCTGAAGGTGCTAGTTCTTTTTGTTTGCAATTTCCTTGGCTATTTAAGCAGTCAACTTTTGTTAAATGGTGTGAAGCTCTTTTTCTAGATAGAGTTAGCCCTATAACATACTCCAGGTCAACTCTTATATCCCCAGATGGCCTTTATCCTTTCTAAAAAACAAAAGAAGACATGGTCCCCTTGGGCAAACACTTGATGCGTATGAAATACAAACTCTGAGGCAAAACAAATCAGACCACATTATGAAAGGACATGAAGAAAAAGTAAGTAGTTCTATGTAAGAATACAGAAATCACGTTCAGAAAATGTGCTGACTCTGGCCCTACTGGGTCTCTTGTCTTCAAATCTCTTAAAGGATACTGATCAGAGGCCATCTGCATTGCTTTTAGCATATTTCACACAACTTTACTGAGGTATATTTTACAAATCACAAAATTCATCCTTTTGGAGTTTATAATTCAGTGATTCTTAATAACTTTGCTGAGTGGCACAACCATGATCTTAAGTCAGTTTTAGAGCATTTCATCCCCCCCACAAGATCCTTCATGCCCATTTAAACTCTTATCCTACCCATAGGCTCAAGTAACCAATAATCTACCTTCTCTCTATAAATTTGCCTTTTCTGGATGTGCTATATAAATAGAATCATACAATATGTAGTATCTTATGTCTGGATGCTTTTATGTTGAAGGTTTTTGAAGTTCATTCATGAAGCATATGTCAGTAGTTCATTCCTTCTTATTGTTGAATAGTATTCCATGATATGGATCTACCACATTTTGTCTATACATTGACTTGATGAACATTAAGATTATTCCTAGTTTTTGGCTATAAAAACAATGTTGCTACAAATATTCACTTACAAGTCTTTGTATGCACATATGTTTTTGCTTCTCTTAGGTAAATACCTCGAGTGGGATTGCTGGATCATATGGTAGTTCTATCTTTAACTTTTCTAGAAGCTGCCAAATTATTTTCCAAGTGACTGAATCATTTCATATTCCCACAGCAATGTATAAGGAGTCACATTTTCCACATCTTCACTAACATTTGTTATTGCTTGTTTTATTTATTATAGCCATTCTAGTGGGTGTAAAGTGGTATCTCTTTGCAGCTTGGATTTACATTCATTTCTCTAATAACTAATGATGTTGAACAGTTCTTAACATTTTGAAGTTGCAAGCTCTTTATTTTATAAATTAGTGGACTCACAACTAGAGAAATGATTTATCTAGATGACTAAGAAATTTAGTGGCAAAATAGAATTCACTTCTCTTGGCTCTTTATTAAATGCTGATTTTTCTCTATGAAGCAGTAACTATAACCACTTTTAAAAGAAAGATTAGACTCTCTCCAATAGATTATAGCTTCCTTTAATCAGGAACAAGCTCTGGATCTATCACTATGTTCAGGTCAATTTTCATGGAAACTTTCCTTTCCTCTTGCAGTGTAAAGAATCTAGAATATGTTTCATGTCCCATAAATAACTGGGTAAGTGAATGAATGAATGCCAATAAATGTTAAAAGTATAATAACTATCTGAGGAAAAGCCAACAGTGATGGAAAGAATACATAAAATATGCATGTGAAAGTATACAATCAACAAGTGAAGTAAATAATTGTTTCTTACTCTCAAATTGAATGAGCGCTCACCACTCCCACTTACACCTTCTAAGTGAAATCTTTCTTCATCTCTTAGTTATATTATAGCAATAACATCAAAACTGTCTTTCTAGCACGAGTTTCATCAGCTCCTGATCACTGGTAATATAAATATCTGAAGTCATTCCCCTACTTTAAAACTGCCATTGTCTAGCCAGTATTCTTAAGCTAGACTTCAGGTTACACAGGATGACACACAAGCTCTTGTCACATGCTGAGTGGGCCACTGTGTGCTCTGTCACTCAGTTGTGTCGGACTCTTTGCAGCCCCATGGACTATAGCCCAATAGGCCCCTCTGTCCTTGGAATTTTCCAAGCAAGAATACTGGAATGGGTTGCCACTTCCTACTCCAGGGGATCTTCCCAACTCAAGGATGCAACCCACATCTCTTGCATGGGTTGGCAGGCAGATTCTTGACCAATAGTGCCACCTGGGAAAACTAAGTAGGCCTTTGCTGCTAAGTCTGCTGCTAAGTCGCTTCAGTCGTGTCCGACTCTGTGTGACCCCAGAGATGGCAGCCCACCAGGCTCCCCCGCCCCTGGGATTCTCCAGGCAAGAACACTGGAGTGCGTTGCCATTTCCTTCTCCAATGCATGAAAGTGAAAAGAGAAAGTGAAGTCACTCAGTCGTGTCCGACTCCTAGCGACCCCATGGACTGCAGCCTACCAGGCTCCTCCGTCCATGGGATTTTCCAGGCAAGAGTACTGGAGTGGGTTGCCATTGCCTTCTCCTAAGTAGGCCTTTGGACCAGGAAACTGGCCTGGAGATGATGGAAGGGCCAGCATCACCAAGAAAATCTCTGTTCTGAGGCAATTTTTCAACCAAGCATTTCTTAACTATCCAAGTCCATAAACAAAACAAAAACAACAAAAATATACAATTAATTGGTATCCTGCTTGGGCAACTTGGGTAGAAAATGTGAATGCTTTCTATTATACAGCAGTCTGGTACCTAAACCTCAGAACTAGCCATGCTACTGTCTGTCTCCAAAACCAGCTCTATTTCTTTTCTCTCCTTAGAATAGAATCAGCAGTTTGATGAAAGATCAGCCCTGATCCTGAGTAACTGGTATAAATTCAGTGCTTCCTGAGGTAGGTAAGCTGAGGATTCATGCTTTTCTGAGCTCACACATGCAGAAACCCTGCTGATAATTTCTGTTCTTGAGCACAGTAATCCAGACTCTAGGATGACTCACTCACTTTGTTCACATAAATTTTCACAAATGCTAACATGGATTAATGCATCAACTCCCACTTGAAAAGTGGGAAAAGTTCGTGAAAAGCAACTGTGAATTAGATTGTGACAGAAGATCTGTCTATGCAGAACACCACACTCTTACCAACTTCTGGAAAATGTAATGCTACAGACAAGCCAAGGTAAATATCACATAAAGTAGTGATATATTTTTGCCTTCTCTTAACTTGTCAGATTTATTATAGATGTTTTAAGAACTACCTCTAGATCCTTTTTTTTAATAACACAGTTGATTAACAATTTCGAGCACTGTTCAGCCTGATTTTGCTTTTGCCAGAGTTGATGCCTTTTTCATGTCCTAAAATGACCTGGAGCTTTTGTGGAAGGTTGAATAACATAGATACTTGGTGAAAGTTTTTAACAATTCCTCTTGTTATACAAATCTTATAGAAGTTTTTATTCACATAAAATCTTCATACATACATAATTATATGTATAAGTATATTAAAGTGTCATGTAACCTTGAGATATATTTTTATATTTTTGTAGGCATTCCAGATGGTTGAACACCTAAAATCTTTAAATAATTTTCTAATCCATGGCATAAACAGTTTTTGCTGGCATTCTAGAAACCCACACGTTTTATTAGCATATGCCTCCCTGTCATATTTTAACAGTCCCTAATAATAACCAAAACAGTTAGCATATAAATAGCATTGATAAGCTGAGCCAAAGTATAATGTGGAGAGAAATTATAATGTGGTGGCAAGAGCACCGTAAAAGTATCAGGGTGTGTTGTTTCTAATATTGACTTTAGGACTAACTGCACCACCTTTGATAAGTTACCTCACCTTTGGAACCTCCATTTCCCTACCTCATATATGAGAAGTGTCACCAATAGAGTTTCCTGAAAACAGAGTCTAGGAAAAAAAGCAAAGCCTACCTGCAAGCAGTTTATTTAGGAAATGATCTTAGAGAGCAAGAGGAGTGAAACAGAAAAGGAGAAAAGCCAATAGCAGGACTTGTATGGTGTCAAATCGGCCACAGCTTTGCGTGACTGGTGCTCAGAACCTTCTGGGAATTTCTGGAAATGAGCCATCTCAGAGTTGTCCATCAGGAGGACTGAAAGGGGAAGGATACATTTATTCATCAGCTCAGTGTCTTATCAATCTAGGGTGCCCTAAGGGTGCTAAAGGCCCCACATTTCAGGCTTACAAATGCAAGAGTGCAGAACAGAGTCCCACATGTCCCCTCAGAGCTGTCAGAGAAGCCCTGTTCAGGACACCAGAGATCAGGTGTGAAGAGAAGACTGAAATAAAGTGCTTTCAGGTTGCACTGAAGGGAAGCAGTTCAAATCCTGCCCAGAAGTGGTCACCTGCACAGTGACCAGTGTGAAAACAAAACCAAGTGCACTGGAAATATTGGTCAACATGCTTGCAAAGCCCATCCAGCTCTAATATTATTCAACAGCACTATTTATAACTTCCATCTATTTAGTTTCACTCTGTTTATAGTGTTATCTAAGTTTTGCTGCACAACAAGCCTGTAAGTAGATATTGTTATCTCTGTTTCACAGAAGAGGAAACCAAGTCTAAAAGGTTAAGCAAACTCCGTAAGACAAGCTTCCTCAGCCTTCACACTTCTGACGCTCTGGGAGGGATTTTTGGTTGTTGTTGTTGGAGATGTGGGGAGCGCTGCAGGGTGTCTCACAGCATCTTTGGTCCTACCCACAAGATGCCAGTAGCACCCCTGAGTCACGAGAATCAGAATGCCTGCTGGATGTCCCCTCACAGGCAAAACTCGCCCCTATTTAAGAACCGCTATCCAAAAGTCACAATTGCAATTCGCAACGAAAGTGCACTTTGAATCCAGAAAGGACTGACTAAAAAATTCATCCGAAGCACACAAGTGTCCCTTTAACTATCTCAGATTTACCCCCGCGATCTGTCTTAAGGGAATCAAAGCACTATGGAAATCAAACAGCGAAAAACAAATCAGCTCTTCAGATTAAGTTTGAGTAAATACAAAGGTAGGAACACAGTTAGTAATAAAAAGCCTGAAACAAGACACAGACATCCCAGCACAATTCAGGAAATGACAATACAGGAAATGAGTGGAGCGTTCAGATTAGATCAGAATTCAGTTCAGTTCAGTTCAGTCCCTCAGTCCTGTCTGATTCTTTGCGACCCCATGAATCGCAGCACGCCAGGCCTCCCTGTCCATCACCATCTCCCGGAGTTCACTCAGACTCATGTCCATTGAGTCCGTGATGCCATCCAGCCATCTCATCCTCTGTCGTCCCCTTATCCCCCTGCCCCCAATCCCTCCCAGCATCAGGGTCTTTTCCAATGAGTCAACTCTTCCCATGAGGTGGCCAAAGTACTGGAGCTTCAGCTTTAGCCTCATTCCTTCCAAAGAAATCCCAGGGCTGATCTCCTTCAGAATGGACTGGTTGGATCTCCTTGCAGTCCAAGGGACTCTCAAGACTCTTCTCCAACACCACAGTTCAAAAGCATCAATTCTTTGGCGCTCAGCCTTCTTCACAGTCCAACTCTCACATCCATACATGACCACAGGAAAAACCATAGCCTTGACTAGACGGACCTTAGTCGGCAAAGTAATGTCTCTGCTTTTGAATATACTATCTAGGTTGGTCATAACTTTTCTTCCAAGGAGTAAGCATCTGTTAATTTCATGGCTGCAGTCACCATCTGCAGTGATTTTGGAGCCTAAAAAAATAAAGTCTGACACTGTTTCTACTGTTTCCCCATCTATTTCCCATGAAGTGATGGAGCCAGATGCCATGATCTTCGTTTTCTGAATGTT
The DNA here is from genome assembly GCA_006408695.1 of Aepyceros melampus. Lineage (NCBI taxonomy): Eukaryota > Metazoa > Chordata > Mammalia > Artiodactyla > Bovidae > Aepyceros > Aepyceros melampus. Next base: position 105,901 of record SJXQ01010934.1, on the reverse strand, counting down.
GAGCTTTAAGCCAACTTTTCACTCTCCTCTTTCACTTTCAACAAGAGGCTTTTTATCTCCTCTTCACTTTCTGCCATAAGGGTGGTGTCATCTGCATATCTGAGGTGATTGATATTTCTCCCAGCAATCTTGATTCCAGCTTGTGTTTCTTCCAGTCCAGCATTTCTCATGATGTACTCTGCATATAAGTTAAATAAGCAGGGTGACAATATAATGGGGCCAGATGCCATGATCTTCGTTTTCTGAATGTTGAGCTTTAAGCCGACTTTTTCACTCTCCTCTTTCACTTTCAACAAGAGGCTTTTTATCTCCTCTTCACTTTCTGCCATAAGGGCGGTGTCATCTGCATATCTGAGGTGATTGATATTTCTCCCGGCAATCTTGATTCCAGCATGTGTTTCTTCCAGTCCAGCATATCTCATGATGTACTCTGCATATAAGTTAAATAAGCAGGGGGACAATATACAGCCTTGACATACTCCTTTTCCTATTTGGAACCAGTCTGTTGTTCCATGTCCAGTTCTAACTGTTGCTTCCTGACCTGCATACATATTTCTCAAGAGGCAGGTTAGGTGGTCTGGTATTCCCATTTCTTTCAGAATTTTCCACAGTTTCTTGTGATCCACACAGTCAAAGGCTTTGGCATAGTCAAGAAAGCAGAAGTAGATGTTTTTCTGGAACTCTCTTGCTTTTTCCATGATCCAGCGGATGCTGGCAATTTGATCTCTGGTTCTTCTGCCTTTTCTAAAACCAGCTTGAACATCAGGGAAGCTCAAATTCACTGTTCTATGACAACCTAGAGGAGTGGGATAGGGTGGGAGGTAAGAGGGAGGTTCATGAGGGAGGGGACCTACGTATACCAATGACTGATTCATGTTGATATATGGCAGAAATCAACACAATATTGTAAGGCAATTATCCTCCAATTAAAAATGGATAAATAAAAAAATAAAGTATAGAAGTGTTCTTTAACTCAGATTTTCACAATAACAGAAATAGAGGGTTGAGAATATACCCACATAATAGAGTAAAAATAACTTCTTTTTCAGTTAATATGGGCATATTGATATACATTAAGCTATTTAAGTTCTACAACAACAATCTGAAGTGAATTTCCAATGCATTCATTCAACAATTTGTGCACAGTTAGGTGTCAGTTATTATTTTATATGATGAGTATATAGCAGTTAACAAATAGACAAAATCCCTACCTTCATGGGACTCACATTCTAGCGAGGAGAGTTACACAACAAACATAAGTAAGTAAATGCAATAATCTTTAAGATAGCAATAAGCTTTTGGACCCGGTTGCTCAGCTCGTGAAGAATCTGCCTGCAATGTGGGAGACCTGGGTTTGATCCCTGAGTTGGGAAGATCCCCTGGAGAAGGGAACAGCTACCCACTCCAGTATTCTGCCTGGAGAATTCATCCATGGGGTCGCAAAGAGTTGGACATGACTGAGAGACTTTCACAAGCCTTTGAAGAAGATAAAACTAGAGAGGAATGGAAAAATGTCTGTAGCGGGCTAAAGGAAAATGTAAAATTATTTGCTCAGATGAACTATCATTTAAGTATCTGGACAAAATAAAGACTTTTTCCAACATGCAAGAACTACAAAAGTTTTCTATCTGCATTGGTTAGGATTACTTCAGGTGCAAATGAAATAAATCTAATTCAAATAAGTTTAAACAGAAGAGGGATTCTATTGGCTCAACAGCTGGGAATAAAAAGTCATGAAAACATGACTGTGCCCAGAATTTCAACTATTGTCATTAACCCTCTCTCCCTCTCTCCTCCTTCTCAATCTTTCTCTTTTTCTCCCCCTGTCTTGTGGCGTTATTCTCTCTCCTACTGAATACATCACTTCTCCACACTGTGGGAAAAAAAGCATAGCTAAAGCTACTCAGATATTATATCATCTCATTCATTAAAAACAAAAAAATTTGCTGGCATATTGAGTGCAGCACTTTCACAGCATCATCTTTCAGGATTTGAAACAGCTCAACTGGAATTCCATCACCTCCACTAGCTTTGTTCGTAGTGATGCTTTCTAAGGCCCACTTGACTTCACATTCCAAGATGTCTGGCTCTAGATTAGTCATCACATCATCATGATTATCTGGGTCATGAAGATCTTTTTTGTACAGCTCTTCCATGTATTCTTGCCACCTCTTCTTAATATCTTCTGCTTCTGTTAGGTCCAGACCATTTCTGTCCTTTATCGAGCCCATCTTTGCATGAAATGTTCCCTTGGTATCTCTAATTTTCTTGAAGAGATCTCTAGGCTTTCTCATTCTGTTGTTTTCTTCTATTTCTTTGCATGGATCGCTGAAGAAGGCTTTCTTATCTCTTCTTGCTATTCTTTGGAACTCTGCATTCAGATGCTTATATCTTTCCTTTTCTCCTTTGCTTTTCACCTCTCTTCTTTTCACAGCTATTTGTAAGGCCTCCTCAGACAACCATTTTGTTTTCTTGCATTTCTTTTCCATGGGGATGGTCTTGATCCCTGTCTCCTGTACAATGATCAGAATTACTCCCTAGGAACCCACAGTAATTGTTGCATATCACCTTAGTTATCCAAAAAAAAAAAAAAGGAATTGAGATCAGAAACTTTATTAGAGGTGAGAAACATATATATCCACATATGTAAAAAATGAGTGTTGTGTGTGCTCAGTTGCTCAGTCACGTCCAACTCTTCACAGTCCCACGGACTGTAGCCTGCCAGGCTCCTTGCTGCTGCTGCTGCTAAGTCGCTTCAGTCATGTCCGACTCTGTGAGACCCCATAGATGGCAGCCCACCAGGCTCCCCCGTCCCTGGAATTCTCCAGGCTAGAACACTGGAATGGGTTGCTATTTCCTTCTCTAATGAGTGAAAGTGAAGTCACTCAGTTGTGTCCGACTCCACAACCACATGGACGGCAGCCCACCAGGCTCCTCTATCTATGGGATTTTCCAGGCAAGAGTACTGGAGTGGGGTGCCATTGCCTTCTCTGGCCAGGCTCCTTAGTTCATGGGATTTTCCAAGCAAGAATACTGGAGTGGGTTGCCGTTTCCTCCTCCAGGGGATTTTCCCAATCCAGAGATGGAACCTGCGTCTTTTGTATCTCCTGCATTGGCAGGTGGATTCTCTACCACTGTGCTGCGTGGGAGGCCCATGTACAAAATGAGTTATTACTAAAATAAGCAAGTGGTATTAATATCTGCTTTCTCCTTCCTAGGCAAGGAAAAAGAAGCTTAGGATTGTGTTTCTAAAATCCTAAGCAATCCTTACCTCCTTACCTCGAGCTGAAACTGTTAGTCGCTCAGGCGTGTCAGACTCTTTGCAACCCCATGGACTGTAGCCCACCAAGCTCCTCTGTCTGTGGAATTCTCCAGACAAGAATACTGGAGCAGGTGGCCATTCCCTTCTCCAGGGGATCTTCCCAACTCAGGATCAAACTTTTGTCTTCTGCACTGCAGATGGTCTCCTGCATTGCAGGCAGATTCTTAAGGTCTGAGCCATCAGGAAAGCCCCACCTCCAGCAGAAAGCGAATTTTCTGTTTCAATAGTCTGTTTAGGGAAGTGTGCAAAGTGATCCCAGAATAAAGGTAGAAAGAGGCTTCTGGGGGTAGTGAAAGGAGGAAGAAGCCAAATGTAGGAGATTAAGGAGATAAATGGGAATATCTTATTTTCCCAAATGCAAACCAGACTTTCCTGCTTAGATGAGACACTGGGAATGGGGAGATCAAAATAAGACACAGAGGAGCTTGAGAGCAAGGGCAAGGGTCTCTGGAAGAGCATGCAGTCTAAACTTGACTGAAATCTGGGCATCCTGCAAGCCAAGGTGGGCAGCAGTGAGGAGGCCTTAGCTTGATTCAAAAAAAAAAAAATTGATGTGATAATTTTCATATTCTAGAATTAGTGGACAAATATTTCTACTTAACTACATATATGTAAACTGTAAATAGTATTAATTCCAGGTTGACATTCTAAATAAATCAACTGGTCATCTTCATAAAGTCTGAATTTAAAAGATTTTTAAAGTTATTGTTAAATATCTGGTCTATCTAATCATACAAAGTTCTGGTACCTACAGGGACCTATGGAGCAGAGTCAGGTAAGCAACCCCTTTTATTAATGTTACTCTAGTCATGCTAATGTGTTTTTCACAATTGGTGTGTATATTCTTTAATTCAATTTAATTCTTTAATTCAGAAAGTATAATCATTCATTCAACAAATACAAAAGAGTACCCTCTGTGTACCAAGCATGATCCTAGAAGCTGGGATTCAATACTGAGAAAAGCAGACAATCATAGATCTTAAACTTCTAGGTAGACTGGTGGACAACAGTAAAATAATCACATAAGTAAGTATAAAATTATACTTTCAGGAGGGAGGCATATAGCTTAACATGAGAAATAAAATAGGAAGGTTTTACTTGTTTAGAAGTCAGGGAATACTTGCCCGAGATGTGATGAGAACTAAAGAGATAAGTAGGAATTCAATAAGTGAAGAAGGGAGGAGAAGGGGGCCAAGTTTCAAGCAAAACAAGAAGCCTGTGCAATCTCTGTGGGAGAGAAGAAAATGGTGCGAGTGCAAATCTAAGGCTGCTGCTGCTGCTAAGTCGCTTCAGTCGTGGCCGACTCTGTGCAACCCCATAGACAGCAGTCCACCAGGTTCTCTGGGATTCTCCAGGCAAGAACACTGGAGTAGGCTGCCATTTCCTTCTCCAATGCATGAAAGTGAAAAGTGAAAGGGAAGTCGCTCAGTCATGTCTGACTCTTCGCCACCCCATAGACTGCAGCCCACCAGGCTCCTCCGTCCATGGGATTTTCCAGGCGACAGTACTGGAGTGGGCTGCCGTCGTCTTCTCTGAAAACTAAGGCTAGAGAAGTAAATAAAGATGAGAATACACATTTAAGACCACGTTAAAGACTTGAATCTCTAAGAAAAATGAGATGCCATTGAAGCAGGGATGGGAAGACGGAGTGGGGATGAAAGTGACTTAATCAAATTGGCATCTCAGAAAATACAGCATGAGATATAAAGGCCAATGCTATGGTCTTAGGATGCAAGGGGAGAACTTATGAGTGAGAGAGAAAGACTCACTTTAAAGGTCATAAGAAATTAAACAAGGAGCAATAATCTGCTATAATGAGTCCATGATGTGCCCTGGGAAATCTTATATGGCACTGCAAGATGGAAAATGCTGAGAAAATAAAAGCTACATTGAAAAAATGACCAAACCAATTGGACCACAACTGTTACAATCTCACATAGTCCTCTTATGTTTAGAATTACCTGTGATATTTTAGAATGTGAATACTTTTCTCCCTTTTTTGTTGTTCTGTGTGCGTTCAATTGCTCAGTTGTGTCCAACTCTTTGCAGCCCCATGGACTGCAGTTCTCCAGGCTCCTTTGTTCATGGAATTTTCCAAACAAGAATATTGGAACAGGTTACCATTTCCTTCTTCAAGGGATCTTCAGGACCCAGGGAACAAACCCAAGTCTCTTGTGTCTCCTGCATTGACAGGAGGTGGGTCTTTTACCACTAGTGCCACCTGGTTATTTTAGAATTCTCATAGAAGTAGCCACATTCATTAAGAAAGTACAAGTGTGAAAAGGTAGATAACAATTGTCCATAATCTCACCAGAATTTATAAAGACATTATAAGCCCAGCCCAGTGGCCAGTGGTCATTGGTTCTGTGAAGTACAAAGTACTTGCGGGAACAGAAGACACTGAGATTACCAGCCACAGTCACCAGAAAAGAGGCAAAAAACCAAATTTTGGAAAAAGCACATATAAACACTAAGTCTAGGTGTGTCAGAGGTAAGAATTAAAGTTCAAAAAACAATGTGGAAGCTAATGGAGTCAGAGTTGCCCTTGAAGCTCATTATTACAGGCAGGCAGATTTTGGGGTATGTGGGAAAATCCACCTAGTGCTAACATCTAGGCTGGTTTCAAACTGGTGTTTTTAAAACTAATATCAGACTGCTTAAGATATTTGTCAAAAGCACATAAATACACACACATACACACAAACATGCACACACCAAACCTAATGAGTAAGTATCTCTGAAGTTAAGTTTCAGAATTATCCATTTTCAACAAGTTTACATGATTCTTTCATGTACTCATGTGCCAATATCACTGGTCTGGCTTGTGACTACCATGAAGCCTGCTGCTAAAAAAAAAAAAAAAATAGCACATGACTGTTAACAGCTAGTGAGTATTCAAGTAACATTGACCTGCTCTGCCAATTCAAAGTTCTTTTTCTTAGTAATTAGAAAAAAGCAATTAAGATCCGTAAGCCCTGATCCCACCATTCACAATATCCTTCCCAAAGCCCAAAGTCTAATAGCATATTTCATCAATTGCATGAAACACTTTGCATCTGGAATCTCCTACAAATGAATTCAATTATTTGCTACAAAAAGCTAAGTGGAATAAGATATACCTTCATTTAAAATATCATTTTTCCTTATTGCATTTATTAGGAGCTTCCCTGGAGGCTTATATGGTAAAGAATCTGCCTGCAATGCAGGAAGCTCAGATTCAGTCCCTAGGTTGGGAAGATCCCCCAGAGAAGTGAATGGTTATGCACTCCAGTATCTTGCCTGGAGAATTCCATGGACAGAGGAGCCTGGGAGCTACAGTTCAAAGGATCGCAAAGAGTTGGACATGACTGAAGCGACTAAACTTTTCACTTTCACTATTACATTATACTATTCCCTAAATCAAAAGAAGACTCATTATACTTTCTTTTCTTAAATTTTCTCCAAAGTACCAGGAGGTAGATCAAAACTTTCTATATCAATGAGTTATAGTTTCTCAGGCTTATAAAGTGCTTAGCTAATATTAGAAGAGCAAAAACCATCTTGTAAATTTTTTGTTGTGGATTCAGCTGAGTTCAGTTCAGTTCAGTCGCTCAGTCGTGTCCGACTCTTTGCGACCCCATGAATCGCAGCACGCCAGGCTTCCCTGTCCATCACCAACTCCCGGAGTTCACTCAGACTCTTAGTACATAGAAAACAACAGGCTCTGTGTGAGAATAATGGAAAAAAAAAACAAGAAATCACAAAAGACAAAAAACCGAATAAGAATCAACAAATTATCGGTTGTTTTTTAAAGCAAGCACAACAAATATTCATAAGTATAGGATTTAAGAATTACAAACTAATCTTCCTATTGTATTTCAGTATCAAGAAGGTTCTCAAACACTGGATATAAGTCTGAAGTCTTAAAACCCAAAGAAATAATGTGACATATTTATAAAGCATTCAGGGCTAAAATCTAAGTATAGGCTTGGAAGTATCTATTTTAATTCACCTTAGCTGGTGAAACATAAATAAGTGAAATTATTTAATATATAGCCAGGTAGATATGTTTTATTAAAGTAAAAATCTGTAAAAGATGACAATTTATTTGGTTTGTTCTCTCTAGGCATTAGAATCTTGACTTTATTATTTAGCTTAAAATTCAGTAATAACTTATATTGAAGTGAAGTGAAGTGAAGTGAAGTCGCTCAGTCGTGCCCGACTCTTTGCGACCCCACGGACAGAGCAGTCCATGGGATTCTCCAGGCAAGAGTACTGGAGTGGATTGCCATTCCCTTCTCCAGGGGATCTTCCCGACCCGGGGCTCGAACCCGAGTCTCCCGCATTGTAGACAGATGCTTTACCATCTGAGCTACCAGGGAAGTCCAATAACTTATATTACTACNCTTACTCCTTGGAAGAAAAGTTATGACCAACCTAGATAGTATATTCAAAAGCAGAGACATTACTTTGCCGACTAAGGTCCGTCTAGTCAAGGCTATGGTTTTTCCTGTGGTCATGTATGGATGTGAGAGTTGGACTGTGAAGAAGGCTGAGTGCAGAAGAATTGATGTTTTTGAACTGTGGTGTTGGAGAAGACTCTTGAGAGTCCCTTGGACTGCAAGGAGAGCCAACCAGTCCATTCTGAAGGAGATCAACCCTGGGATTTCTTTGAAAGGAATGATGCTAAAGCTGAAAACTCCAGTACTTTGGCCACCTCATGCGAAGAGTTGAGTCATTGGAAAAGACCCTGATGCTGGGAGGGATTGGGGGCAGGAGGAGAAGGGGACGACCGAGGATGAGATGGCAGGATGGCGTCACGGACTCAATGGACGTGAGTCTGAGTGAACTCCGGGAGTTGGTGATGGACAGGGAGGCCTGGTATGCTGCGATTCATGGGGTCACAAAGAGTCGGACATGACTGAGCGACTGAACTGAACTGAACTGATCCTCCAATTTTCTAATTCTGGAAACAAGAATTCACAAAACTAGGCATAAGGAGGAAGGTGGTGTCTGTTTTTGTGTACATATGTGTATTTGGGAAGGAAGTACTGAGGGAAGGACTACTTGAATAATGATGCTAGTATGAGCAAATTTCAATTTGAGGTTTTTCCAGTGGTCATGTATGGATGTGAGAGTTGGACTGTGAAGAAAGCTGAGTGCCGAAGAATTGGTGCTTTTGAACTGTGGTATTGGAGAAGACTCTTGAGAGTCCCTTGGACTGCAAGGAGATCCAGTCAGTACATTCTGAAGGAGATCAGCCCTGGGATTTCTTTGGAGGGAATGATGCTAAAGCTGAAACTCCAGTACTTTGGCCACCTCGTGCGAAGAGTTGACTCATTGGAAAAGACCCTGATGCTGGGAGGGGTTGGGGGCAGGAGAAGAAGGAGACAACAGAGGATGAGATGGCTGGACGGCATCACTGACTCGATGGACATGAGTCTGAGTGAACTCCGGGAGTTGGTGATGGACAGGGAGGCCTGGTGTGCTGCAATTCATGGGGTCGCAAAAAGTCAGACATGACTGAGCGACTAAACTGAACTGAACTGAATCTTCCTCAAAATTTTAATCAGAAAAGCTCTATAGATCAAACTATTAATAGTAAATAATGTTGTGAAGTGAAGAAGTGTTAGTTGCTCAGTCGTGTCTGACTCTTTGCGACCCCATGGACTACAGCCCTCCAGGCTCTCTGTCTATGGAATTCCCTAGGCAAGAATACTGAGTGGTTAGCCATTCCCTTCTCCAAGGGATCTTCCTGACCCAGGGATTGAACCAGGTCTCCTGCATAGTAGGTGGATTCTTTACTGTCTGAGCCACCAGGGAAGCCCAATAATGGTATAGCGGCATAGAAACGGTATGTGCAAGGAGTTTATACTTATTACATAGTTCAGACTGTGAAAGAACCCATAATGGTTGTAAGTTTATGCACCATTTACTAGAGAAAAATGAAAGCATATATAAAAGCTTCTTAAAATTAAGAATAAGACTGGGAGCATAAAAATTTGTCCTAGAGAGATTGATAGGAGAATGGAATTCAGTATTCACACACAGCAACAAAGAATAGGGAAAAGGACCAAGGTTTGTGAAGACAAACTTTGATTGTGATGAGATCTGCCATGTATAAAATGAAAGAAAAATCCAACATGGAACTCATAAAAATAATAAAAAGGAGAAGGAAGATGAAGATCCGTGTAGAAAAAAAGTTAAAGGAATATCTTCAACAGACTCAAAGGAGTAGGCATATTCCCAAAGATAATAATTCAAAATACAGGAAAAAAAGAAAAAGCCAAAACATTCTAGTTACTAGCTATTGAGTATTTACTGTGTATCAGTACATCATTTTTCATTACTGAGCAGTTTCTACTAATATCAGAGCTATTATGATTCTATCATATGCATTAGCTCATTTAACATCACAATGATCCCATGAGATATTATTATCCCCTTTTTAGACTTTCCCAAGGTCATAAAGCTATTAAAAATTCAAAAGACATAGCTATTACGACCTAGTGTAGAAATTTATTCACTTTTACACGCAAATATTTTATGGGTACTTACAAGGGGCAGGTACTCTTCTAGGCACTTAGGATATATAAGTGGGGGGAGAGAAAAGAAACCTGCCTTCAAGGGGCTTGCGTTCTAGCAAGATATAAATTATATGTGTATGAGAAGGTGGTGAGTTCTGTGGGGAAAAATAAGAAATTAGAGCAGGATGTTGAAGTTATGAAGTACATGGTGGGGGAGAATATTAATGAACAGAGCTGAATTTGAAATGGTATTTAGTGTGTCTGAGAACCTTGGCTTGTAGCAGGATCATTTAATCTAGTCACATTTATTTGTGAACTGATATATTAGTCTTCCTTTTTCTGGTTTTATCCTTTCTTGACACTTCCTTTTTTTCTTACTTTTTGCTAAGTAGCCCACTTTATTGCTATTTCTCTGCCAAGTGTTTTGAAAAATATTGCTCTACTAATGATGACCTTTAAATTATATCTTTAAATTATGCATATCATATATTTTCTCTGTGTATAAAAAGTAAGCTCATTAAAGCAGGTCTTATACATGTCTTCTTATACATTCTATTACTGAGCTTAATACAATAGCAAGAGTATCAAAGAATGTTTGTTTTATAAATTAATTAATTGATGACTACATGATCATAATTCTGCTCTAGCCAAAGATAGACTCTGGAGGGGAAAACAAATACTAGAAAGTGAATTCAGAGAAAAGTGAAAAAATTGCTACAGAGGAGCGTGCTTTTATTTCAATCCTGACTAAAGTAAAAAGTGAATGTCGCTCAGTCATGTCCGACTCTTTGAGACCCCATGGACTAATACTCGAGTAGATAGCTGTTCCCTTCTTCCAGGGGATCTTCCCAACACAGGGATCGAACCCAGGTCTCCCACATTGCAGGTGGATTCTTTCCAGCTGAGCCATCAAGAAGCCCAAGAATACTGGATTGAGTAGCCTGTCCCTTCTCCGCAGATCTTCCGTATCCAGAAGTCAAACCACGTTGCAGGTGGATTCTTTAACTGAGCTACCAGGGAAGCCTCTCAATCCTAAGTGGTCTTGAAAAATTTACCCATCCTCTTTGTACCTCTGTTTTGTTTTGTTTTTTTTTTTCACTTTAAAAATGGGGAGAGTGGATTAGAATAGGTAGTTTGTGACATTTTTAGGAGTCATAGATTCTTTTCAGAAACCAATACTACCAATGCTCTCCACAAACACTTTATAGATGGTAAAGCGTCTGCCTACAATGCGGGAGCCTGGGTTCAATCCCTGGGTCAGGAAGATCTCCTGGAGAAGGAAATGGCAACCCACTCCAGTATTGTTGTCTGGAAAATCTCATGGATGGAGGAGCCTGGTAGGCTACAGTTCATGGGGTCGCAAAGAGTCGGACACAACTGAGCGACTTCACTCATTCACTCACTCACTCATCATGAAAATAAGTTGACATATTTTATAAGACTATGAAAAGCCTTCATGTATATATGTATTAATATGCTATGAAAACATTAATGAAATATTTTATAACATTTAAAGATAGATATACACATTAGATGCACACATACACAAAACCCTCTCCAAATTTTATAATAAAGAAAGCACAAAACTTCTAAGCTGGAAGAAAGCATTTATCCAAAGAAAGAAACAAAAGATTTATAGAGGTGAACGGTTTTAAAATATTAAAGTCCAAAATCTTCTTTTAAGTTCTCAAAACATATTCATTTCAGATAGGGATGAAGTTGTTTAAGCTTAGCTTTTCTTGACAATCCAATCCTGATTGGTCGACCGCATGTCTTAAGAGGTAATACTCTCGAAATTCCATATGAAAAACTGCTACCTAAAAGTGTAAGACAATAAAGGTACATAAGGGAGTAAAAATCACTCATAGTTTCTATGCTTAAAAATGATTCCTAACTTCTAAAATCACGATACTAACAACATTTACTGATTCACTGAGCTAAGTGCTTTGAGTGCATTAGTTTACTTACTCTTATTTCCATTTTTTAAATGTGGAAAACTCAGCACGAAAAAGTTAAGTAACTTGCCCAACATAACATAACATAACAATTAAATAAAATTAGCATTCCAGTCATGCAATCTGGCTTAACATCAATAAAACTATATAGAATTTAAACTTAACATGATGTAGTGGCTGTAAAGACTATGTTATTTTTCCATTAGAAGTTATTAGACTATATGATTAATATGTACATGTGGCTTCTAATAGAGATTATTATAGATAATACAGCACAAATGTATTTCTTCATCATGTATCAATGGGAGCTCCAATTTTGAAGTTTTATTTTACATGACACTAACATTTTATTAAAAAATTCAAAACATCTGGCTACCTGATGCGAAGAACTCATTGGAAAAGACCCTGATGCTAGGGAAGATTGAAGGTGGAAGGAAAGGGGGACGACAGAGGATGAGATGGTTGGATGGCATCACCGACTCAATGGACATGAGTTTGAGTAAACCCTAGGAGTTGGACACGACTAAGCGACTGAACTGAACTGAGAGCTGTGAGTTTCAGTTTTGTTTAGGGACTTACTGAGGAGTATACCCTCCAGATACAGCCTCTCACATAGCTCTGAAGAACTGCTCTGAACAGGTTAGAGAGGAGGTGAGCATACATGTGATTTTGGAGAAGAGGTATGTGCAACCAGACTCACATCTTGGTAGAAGCTTAGTGCCAGTCAGGAGGAACAGATGTTTTAGTCAATTATTTCAGTGCTTTTCTAAGTATGGGAAGTTGCAAGAAATTGGGTTCATACAATTTTCTCTTGAAAATACCTATCTGAAGACCTGTTCTGCCAGTTTTTCCAGAGCACAGAATTCCTGAACTCCTTTCTGACTATGCTAGAGGATAGCAAATGCAGTGGTTAATGACTCACTCCTCGTAGAATCAGGTGACTCATGATATTCTTTGGTTGACATATACATTAAAATTAGAGAAGTATTGGTACTAAATGATATATAAAGCTCCTGGCATACTGGCTAGCTGGCATTTGACACACTCAAAGTATTTGCCTCCTCCATACCACAAAGAAAGGAGAAAGAAAGGGAGATAGGATGCGCTAGAAATGTTGGTAGCAGAAACTTTAATTGGAGGCATCATGATGACAAGTAGGTGGGTATCAAAAACATTTCTGCACAATCAGAAGTCTTTCAGTACCTTTAAAAACACCCTGCATAAGTAGGGACCCGGTCTATCTAGACAGAATTAGTTCATTTTCAGTCCATAATTAGTCCATTTTCCCCAGTACCTCCCAACTTTTCCCTTATACTATGGATTTTAAAAATCCCAGGTATATCATTCCATTTTTATGCACTTTGAAAGAGGTTTCACAATGATCCTAACATAGTATTAAGTCATTTTGGCTGACCTCTAACATTACTTTTCATATTTCTTGACAAGGAGGTATCTTTCCTTGTGAAGCCACAATAGAGTATTATGGGTTCAGATATTTCCAACAAATGTAACATTTCTTTTCCAATTGAGGCACATACTTTAATCTGTCTTAAATATCCATTTCATTAACACAGTTATCATCAAGATGACAATATGGGTTTGTGTTCTCTTAATAATCTTCCTCTATCAGAGAATATGTTCCTAAACCCAATTTCTTCCTTTCTTCCTCTTCTAGAAGAAACAACCCTTATCCTTTTCAGGCTAATTCTGCTACCCAGCTTTCAGTTTCATAGGGTATTGTTCCTTAAATTATTTCCTTTTTTCAGGGGAGAAAACCCACAGGCTTTTGATCTTCCAAGGACTTGGATTAATTTTTAACAGTATTTCATTGAAAGCTAAGAAGAAAGAAATTATGCAGTTTTGAAGTGACTGAATAACAATGTCAGGGACAGCAATTTCTCCTAATGAGAAGCCAGGAGAAATGCTTTGAGAAGTGATGCAAAACTGAAGATATATTGATAAATATATTTTACCTACATCATTATTCTTTCTAGATCTAGTCTTGTATAAAACCAGCAATTTCAGGTCAAATGAAAATGTAGTCATTTAGAAAATAATTCCCTAATTTTAATCCAACCCCTACCTCACCCTCATTGGTACTCCAAGTTAGAACAGATGGTAGACTTAGTGTATTTTATTCTGATATTACAGACCTCTTAGGCAAAGAATAAGGTTAGCTGTTTAACTTTTCTTTAGTTTGATTCTTTTATAATCAAACATTTAAATGCCATAGTACTAAATGATGTTAATATATTTAAATGGTGCTAATTTCTTTCAAAATTACAATATGAAATGTCCATATAAACAGCCCTATAATATTTAAAGGATAGAAAACAGTGATAATAAATTAAAATTGGAAATAACACCAATGTAAATCTAACTTAGACAAATGCTTTCTTTGCTTTTGCTAATTAATGTTGCATATATTAGATATACATATTAGATATATATAATGCCTATCTTATCATATAGCTATTGCAAGACATCACTGAAAATATTTAAACAGTTTTATAGAGTATATTTTTTAGTTATATTCTAAATGATTTTTTTCATTTTTAGCCAATTTTTAACTGTAGGAATTTGTATCAGTAAGTTATTAACATTTACAAAAGTATTAAATTTTTGTATTTATTTTTTAACAACCTAAGCATATTTTCCTTATGCTAAAAATACAAGAATGCAGTAATCATCTTAGAAAGTTTTAAAGAAAATAACCAAAACTCCTACCTGCCTTCAGTAGATAATTAAATTTTTCTTCCTTAAATTCATCAGAGAAAAAAGTTGGTCTTTCAGGTGAAGGATTTTCACAACCTGAAAATAAAGATCAATGTGTTATAACAAAAAGTAACTTTTTGTATGAAGTGTCAATACTATAAACAAATTACTTTTTCAGAAATATTCCCTCCCATTGGTCCCTTATATATAATAGAAAAATAACATCATTAAACATTGTCTTACACCTTTCTTTTTTGCCAAAGTTATATATTTGGCCTACACAGGAAAAAATGCCATATTTTATCTCAGAAAATACATTTAAAAATCAATTTCATACCTTCTTTAGAAGTAGAATAAAGTAATTCTTCCTCTGGCGTTCTTAGGTAGCAATCATTAGGAACTTCCTGTTCACCATTTTTGGGTACTGTTTTCCACTTAAATAAACTTTGGTGTTTTTTATGCATATTAGGATTTGCTGTCATATCACCAAGCAAAGAAGATGAACATAATTTGTTTTCTGTACCCATTTTCAAACCTTTTTTTATCTCCATTTTTACCTCCTCAACAGCATTGCTTTCTACAAAGTAATTTTCTTGCCTATTGTTGGTTTCCACAGTGCTTAGAATTTCACTTTCCTTACTAATTTCATGAAACATCGAAGTTCTTCAAGCACTAAATTAAATTTACTCTTCATTTCAAAATTGTTTGCTATTGTCAGAACGTCTGTTGATAAACACTTGGCAGTTAAGTCCTGAAAACATTCATTGTTCCCTACACTCAAATGAGTTTCAAACTGATGATTAAAACATTCTGAAGAGTCATTCTTTGGATGAAAATGCTTTGAATCAGCTAACTCACTTTCTTGAAAAATATTCTCATATTCATTTCTGTCAACTATATTACTTTGATTAACGTATTTAGTCTCTTCCACATCCAATTTAGTCATTAATGAAACTGGTTGTACAATAAATGTGTCATCCATTGAATAAAAACTATTTTTTTCTTCTTTTTCTGTCTTAATGTCTTCATGACCTTGGCAAAAGTTTGTTAAATTTTGTGCTGTAATTTTTCCTTCCTCCTTCAAAGTTAAGTCGTATTTTTTATCTTCAGTTTCATTTATCAAGTTCCCAAAATCTAGCACCTGAATTACAGTCATGGGATTGGTTTGTTCACTATGCTTTTTGTCATGGCTTGCCTGTATAGCCTGTTGCCTAGTATTGAAGAAATCTTTAAATATGTAGTTAAAATTAAAACTACTGATCTTATTATGCTTTTGCTTTTCTTCAGGATATAAATCTTGGTTATACACATTTAATTCATAAGTTTTTTTGTTAATATATTTCCAGTTCTGTGTAAATTGAGAACAAGACCTAACATGTGTTTTATTAGTTTTAGAGCTACAGTGAATCCAATTTTCCACACTCATGACTTGTTCAGGATGATTCTTTTTCTTGTAACTAATTTCTTTTGTCGGAAAAATTTCATCAATGTCATCAAAGTCCATTAAAAGAGGAATTTTTTTATATGTTTCAAAAATTGGAAAGTATATATTTTTACTTGTCATACTGAAGGAAATGGTAAGTTTTTTCTTAGGCTCTTCAAAAATTTGTTCACTTTTAAATAGCTTTCTTTTCTTTAACTTAGGTTTCATATTATTTTCTAATAGTCTTGAAAAAGTAAAATCCTGACTGAACATACAGTATGATTTTCCAATGTGATATTTTTTAGATAATTCAAATACATTATCCATTTGAAAATGCATCCCTCTTCTAATTTAGAATCATTTTCAACTATTGTAAAAGAGACAAAGTCATTGAGCAAAGAAGTTATGCTGGTTTTCAATATAATATTTAGAGGGTCCAAAACATTGGTTTGTAAACATATGCTTGAAATATCATTATTTATACTGACATTCATAGTCTCAGTTATTAGATTTTGAA
This sequence comes from Aepyceros melampus, assembly GCA_006408695.1. Classification (NCBI taxonomy): domain Eukaryota; kingdom Metazoa; phylum Chordata; class Mammalia; order Artiodactyla; family Bovidae; genus Aepyceros; species Aepyceros melampus. The sequence continues at coordinate 89,463 of SJXQ01010934.1, read as the reverse complement.
CATCAATTTGCTTTTTACACTTCAAAATTCCATACCAGGTTAAGATACTATTATCTTTCTGATTTCCTGAAATACTTTCATGGAAATAAAAAATTTCTGTAATGAAACGTTCAAAATTACTGCTTAAATGAAAATCTTTTTGTGTGGTATATCTGAAGTGTAGCATATAATATTTTTCTCCTTTATCTTTTAAGCAAAAAATTTGCTTTAAAGCTTTTTGACTACCCAGTGTTTCTGTCATGAGAGGCTTTGCTTTTTCATCATGTCTTTTCATGACTTTCATATTGTGATAATTTCTTTTACTTAGATCTATTTCTAATAATTGTTGCAAATTCAATATTTCTCCAGCTTGTTTCATATTTTCATATTTCACCTTGTGACTATCCACAGTCCAACTATTTTCCCTATTTTTTCTCAAAATACATATAATGTTACAGTCCCAGCTTTGCGGTTTTTCCAATCTGGTAAATATGTAGCTGTACAGGCATGTTTCTGTCTCTTTGCAATTTGCATTTTCTAGTTTTATAGTGAAATTCTTTGCAGAGTCTATTGCATCAGACTTGATACTACTGTGATTATAGTAGTGTAAACTGATCAAGTCTTTTTTTCTCACACAAACACTTTGGTTGCTGAGTGACTGGTGGTTACTTTCACAACACTCAGAAAAAATATTTTCTGCATCCACAATTTTTTCATCATTCTGTAACTTTTGCTTCTTAACATCAGGTCTATTTTGGGACCAGTGAGTGTTTGTGAAATCCTAACATATGCCTCATTTTTGTCATTTTTCTTCCCTATTTCCTTTAAATAGACAGAGGACATTTTGCTATTTAAATCAGTTGGAAACTCAGGGATACTTGTTGTACTCTTATCTCTAAAATAACTAGGTTTGGCAATTTCCATGCTGGGCTGGTTTTGAGATTTTGATATTTTTAGCATAGATGCTGGAATGCTATTTTCTTTTTTATTTGATGGCATAACACTACCAGCTTTACATCTGTTCTTAATATCATGAAATGTTGACTTGGTGTCCTTGTTAAATGTAATATCTAAAAATGGATTTTCTGTCAGTTTTATGTCATTATTGTCTTCTTGACTATTGTCTCTCTCCTGAACTAAATATTGTCTTCCATCCTCGTTTTTAATTACATGTACATCGTGTACAGAGGCGTGGGACAGCTGACCAGTCTCTGTTTCAAATCTATCAGTGCCATGCACACTGAAAATCTCTCTGTCATACAGCCCTGGTTCACAAGACGTTCTAGAAGCCTTCACACCAGAAGCAAAATTTTGTGAGGGTAGAGACCGCAAACAACTATTCATCTCAAATTTGCTATTTTGGCCTTCCGGATTATTTATCTGTTTCCCACTGACAGACTTCTTCACACACGAGTCTGTGGCGTTACCAAAAATCTCCTCAGTTGAAATCATGAGCGCTTTGAGGGGTCTGAGCGACAACTCCCAGACTTTTTCCACCTCAGACAAACAAGGCACCAAAGGCAGCCTCCCCTCCACCTCAGAAACACCACCGGTCTCCTCAAGACGGGGCCTCTTACTACGAGGTGGTAGGGAATCAGGGTCGTCAGCAGGTGGTAAAGGGGAGGCAGGCTCCCCGAGTTCGGAAACCTGCGGCGCGCGCGGCGTGAGCGACATGACAGCGAACTGAGGGAATCTGTCACAGGTTCCAGGCAGTCGGGTCTCTGAGCCGGCGGGAGGCGGCTCTGAACCAACACACCCGCCCCAGCCCCGCCTCGGGCACGCCCCTGACACGCCCCCAGGGCCGCCCAGGGCCACGCCCCCACCCCTCGGGGGTAGCGAGCCCCACCCACGTAGTCTCTACCTCAAAAAACACCAAGAGCCTGTGACCGTTATTTTTAGCGCCCCTTGCTATTGTTACAATTGTAGCTGATCTAAACTTTTTCTTCCCTCTGATAGAATTAGAGAGAAAAGTCAAAATCTTTTTTTTTTTTAATTTGTGAATGGAAACAGTTGTATTTTTTAAATTCTAAAATTTTGGTTTTTTCTCAGAAGAACGTCTCCACAGTTTCTCTGGACTATCTTGTCCATTGAAACCGTGTAGCTCTGTAAACACCAGACCAAATCTCCCTATGTGTGGTAAAACTTTCTAAAATGCTCCTAATGATGCCAGTGGCGCTTAAAATTTATTCCCACCTCAGTCTTGAAGTGTGTTTTGAAAGAAGGCAGCATTGGTACTTAACAATCTGAACATTTCAGGAAAAAAGTCGTGTGGAAATTATTATCCAGATAACTACGACAGAGGATGAGATGGCTGGATGGCATCACTGACTCAATGGACGCGAGTCTGAGTGAACTCCGGGAGTTGGTGACGGACTGGGAGGCCTGGCGTGCTGCGATTCATGGGGTCGCAAACTGAACTGAACACTTTAAGATTGTAGAAAATTTTCAATGCACCGTGGAGTTTTCTTTCCCAAAGTTGTGATTTTTTTTTTTTAAGTCCCTCAGTCGTGTCCGACTCTTTGCGACCCCGTGGACTGTAGCCTACCAGGCTCCTCTGTCCATGGGATTCTACAGGCAAGAATACTGGAGTGGGTGCCATTTCCTTCTCCAGGGGATCTTCCCGACCCAGGGATCGAACCCAGGTCTCCCGAATTGTAGGCAGACGCTTTAACCTCTGAGCCACCAGGGAAGTCCTGCTGTGAATACAATTACTTAAAAATTATATGTTTCAACTATTCTATTTATTGTAAGTGTAATCAGACAGTTCTGACTCACATAATAAATTTTGTAAATGTTATTTTTCTTTTTCTTCTGGTTTGAAAACATACATTCTCTTCAGTCAATTCTGATCTTTGTGACTGTCATAATTCTAAAGAAAGCTATGTTCAAAGTGTTTACTATTATTCTTATATACATGTTCATTAAGAAATATGTCATTACTGTTCAGTAATCAGAAGCTTCTATCCCCTTGATGATAGTTTCAAAGTTGGTAAGCTGTACATTCACAGATACATACATATACATATATAAAATCTTAGAAACTGTAAGTGTATAAATGGCAAACTATGACTGGCATAATGCTTTAGTTAATAAACTGTTCATCAGCCTCTTGTCTCATAAATATTCTTATATATATTATCATTCCAGTTCTAGACATTACTTTAGCTTGTGAATTCCTCCAGAGAAATGTTTACTGAAAGCCTTACAGTATAAGCACTTCATCAACACTATAAATATAAATGTGGCAATAGTTCAGGTTATATATCAGCAAGTTCTCAAAGTACTGTTCCGATATATCTTTAGTTGCATTGTTTTTTTTTTTTTAATCTCAGATTTTCCATAATTCTACACTTCCATTCAAATGTACGCTGTTGTATGCTTTGACCAACCCATAGACTGACTTGTATAGCCAGTTCAGTTCAGTCTCTCGATCGTGTCCAACTCTTTGCCACCCCATGAACCAGAACACACCAGGCCTCCCTGACCATCACCAACTCCTGGAGCTCACCCAAACCCATGTCCATTGAGTCGGTGATGCCATCCAACCATCTCATTCTCTGTCATCCCCTTCTCCTCCTGCCCTCAACCCCTCCCAGCATCAGAGTCTTTTCCAATGAGTCAGTGACATAATATTAGAAATAAGCTTTCTATCAGTATAGTAACTGTTATAGCTTTGTGATTCTAAATAGATCTGTAACTTGGTATTTTTTTCTTCAACTTGCTAGTTTTCCCAAGAACACAGTTTTTTAAATCTCCATCACACCATTTTTTAAAACTGCATTAAGGGCTAGAATTCAAATAAAACTCATTTTTCCATTTAATTCAACATTTGTTTGAGGACTATGTCAAGATGCTGTTAAGCATATAGGAATGCATGTGTTTTTTTTTTTCTGTTTTGAAAAAAATTATAGCAATAAAGTCAAAAAAAGAAATCTTTTCTTGAACTTACTTGTTTCAACATTAATGACCATTGTCATTTTAATCAATATCTATTGAAACTACTATGTGCATTTTCCTTGAGTTTTAAAATGCTGTCTTGAAAATAGACTAGTTACAAGTGATAAGTGCAAAAAAAATTACATCTTCAGCTCATTTTAATCAAAATACCCATGAGACTTCTCATCTTACCTATTCTTGAATGCCCATTTTAAATGTCCTGTTTTTCTGTATCACTTTACCTGCCCTTCCTTTGAAAAATCCTACCTCCTTTAATAACAATAAACTGAGCTTTAAGGCCAGCACCTGTCATTCCTTTCAGCTTTGTGTCCTATTACAGTGCAGCTCTGAAGGAAAGAATGAGATAAATACCATACTGAAAATATGACACAAGTTCCTGTTAAAGTCAAATGTTCACCCAGTACCTCAGGATGCCTGAGATCCCATGCCCTTAGCTCAGTGTGGCAGATCTTCACAACTAGATCCTACCTTAACTTTTACGACTTCATCTGTTTCTATAATTTGCCCTGTGCTGTCTATACCAGACTGTTCTTTTCTTTTCTTTTCATGTATGTTTTCAATGCCCATCTCCTTCTCCATCTGACAAATTCCTTTTCAGTGTAAAAGGGTTCTACCCAAAAGTTACCTCCACTGAGGGAGGGAGCATCTTTATCGCATCCTTGCCCTATCCAAATCCTAGGAAATATTACTCGGATCCTCATCTCTGTTCCTATAGTTTATTTTCAACCACACTATAACACTTAAAACATTGTATTAAGTTGTTTACATCCCCTCTACTAGACTTTTCAATTAAGGCAAAGATCTGTTCATTTTTACATCCCCAGTGCCATGCTGCTGCTACTGCTGCTAAGTTGCTTCAGTCGTGTCCAATTCTGTGCGACCCCATAGATGGCAGCCCACCAGGTGCCCCCACCCTGGGATTCTCCAGGCAAGAACACTGGAGTGGGTTGCCATTTCCTTCTCCAATGCAGGAAAGTGAAAAGTGAAAGTGAAGTCGCTCAGTCATGTCTGACTCTTTGCGACCCCATGGACTGTAGCCTACCAGGTTCCTCCGTCCATGGGAGTTTCCTTTCATTTTTACATCCCCAGTGCCATGCTGCTGCTACTGCTGCTAAGTTGCTTCAGTCGTGTCCAATTCTGTGCGACCCCATAGATGGCAGCCCACCAGGTGCCCCCATCCCTGGGATTCTCCAGGCAAGAACACTGGAGTGGGTTGCCATTTCCTTCTCCAATGCAGGAAAGTGAAAAGTGAAAGTGAAGTCGCTCAGTCATGTCTGACTCTTTGCGACCCCATGGACTGTAGCCTACCAGGTTCCTCCGTCCATGGGAGTTTCCAGGCAAGAGTACTGAAGTGGGGTACATCCCCAGTGCCATAGTTAACTTCAATTAATGAAATAAAATGTAAGAATATTACTGTTACTATGCTTTTACCATTGGGCTTCCCTGGTGGGCTCAGTGGTAAAGAATCCACCTGCCATTGCAGGAGATGCAGTTTCAATCCTTGGATCAGAAAGCTCCCCTGCAACAAGAAATGGCAACCCACTCCAGAATTCTTGCCTGGGAAATCCTATGGACAGAAGAGCCAGTTGGGGTCGCACATGAGTTGAACATGATTAAATAACTAAATAACAACAACACTTTTACTAATCCAAATGTATTAGTGATGTCTTAAATGTATTTTAAGCTTCTGGTTTTGGTTTTGATTTTATATGTTAAAATAAAGAGTTGATTGAGTTCATATGAGCATAAAGCCAAAAACTGACTTTAAATATTACTGGTTTTAATGTCATTTAAGTTTCATGGTAAGACCAGATATTTGACAGGGTAGTTTTTCTCTTTTATATCTTTTAATAAAGCATGTAAATGATGAATAAATACACTCAACCTAAAACTTTCAGACCAACAAGTTAATCAAATATATTTTAAACACTTAATAACAACTAACAAAAATATTTGAAACAAATACAGGGGTTAAAGAAGAAAATACCACCATTTACTAAAAATGTTTAAAATAAATGTGGCTATAAATAACACAAAAAGCATTCTTTATAAAGTCACTAAGAAGCTCTAGTTGGGAAAATATTTAAGAAAACTGTGATGTTTTGTATACCCACATATGCAATTAACCTTTCAGCTGAGTAACAACAGTAACTTATAAAAGTTTTAAATGAGACAATGTATATGCAAATACTTTGAGTTTTAAACTATTTCCTTATTATCCATTTTCATTAATAACATCATTACCTACCCAGTATTCTGAACTAGAAACTCTTACTGTTATCCTTAATTTTTTTCTTTTACAGTCTTTCCCCATCACCCAATCCCTATGTAGACATTCATCTAATCTTAATTCTATATTAAATATGACCCAGTAATGACTCCTCTACTCTTTATCCCTTATGACCCAGGAATGAATCCTCTACTGTTTATCCCTAATGCTTCTGCTTTATTTTAGACCCTCATCACCTCCTGCTGAGAATAGTAAAAAGAATGGTCTTTTTATTAGTCTCCTCTTCAACTTTCACCCACCACTATCATGAGATTTTTCTTCCTAAAATATTAATCACTTTGTTGCTTGTTTCCTAACCAAGAACTTCTCTTGACTCATTGATGCCCATAGAATAAAATACAGACTCTAATTTGATATTCAAAGTTCTTTGTAGTTCTCCAAACTGTTTTTTCAGCTGCTTCTTATCTTATTACACAACACAACTTGATTTCCTGCATCACTAAGCTTTTCACCATTCTTCAAATATATAAAGTCCTTTCACAGCTTCAAGTCTTGGGCATATGCTGGTTCATTTGTGTAAGTATGATGTCAGGCTTTACTTAAAAGTCTTCTGAATTCCTTCCAGTTTACAGGTATGTTGTATGTTTATATACCCACAGTTTATCTGCTCCTCATTCTTTAGTTCTAAATATGATTTCATTAATGTATTATTACATTTTGGCATGGTTAGCTATTCAAAGATAATTTTTTTTCCTAAGCCCTGACTGTTGGAAAGCCAGGGGAAATGTTCAACTATTTCCAACATTGTGTGATGGTCTAATAAATTTCAGCAACAATTAAAAGATTCTTTGCTGCTGAGATAAAAGCAAGAGTCTGTATTATTTTGAAATTCATACAATTGTAAATAACACCTCTTTTAAAAAATAATTGTGAATTCTTTTCAATTAACTTTTCACAAGAATCTTTTCAAGATTTTGAGGTGGTAAAATGTCTATAATTATTTTTATCATACAAACTTCTAATTACTTAGATTGCCTTCTCCTTTTGTACAACTTTTCTGCTGAGATTAGTCATTTTGTTAGGGTTGGTTGCATAATAAATATTTAGCTGGGCACTGCAAATTCATAAAACTATAATTTACTTTAAAATTTTAAGGAATTATATACATTTATATTAAATACAAAATACAGTTAACATTAAAAACTGCACTGAACATAATTTTTTTTATCCTGAAAGCAATGTAGAATAACATTGAGGTGAGTAGACTCTGGAGTTAAATTGTCTGTGTTTAAATCTATGATCTACTTCTTCCTACTTTTGTAATCTGAGCCAGTTACTTAACCTTTCTGAGACAGATCCCTGTAAATGGGAATTGTAAAGTAGTAATAGAACTTACCTCTTAGGCTATTGTGATTTAAATGAAGTACATCATGTAAAGCATTTAGAAGAGAGCTGGACATGTAAATAGATATTTATTAAACATTTCTTAAGTTATGATAGTTATTATCAACATCGAACTAGCAAGGTGTTAGACTAGTTCTTACAGTTTGATGAATGCCAGCATCTGTATCCAACTCTCCATTTCAGTAATATCCTATGGGTAGCTTAGAGTAGGCCTTGATGGAAGTATTTTTATTTAAATTGCCAAAATCAGAAACACTACAAATTAGGGAGTTTTTTTTTTTAAGTTCTAGATAAGCTAGGTGTCAAACAGTTATCAGCATAGTATTGAATCAAACTCTATTTTACAATACTTCAGATACATTACTCTGTCAATCAATTCTCACTACAGAATTGTAGCTGTGGTAAGCCAGGGAGTTTTTGTGTCTTGTCTGGCTAAAGTAATGCATGCGTACGTGCATGTGTGTGCAATTTCTAGGCCGTGTCCAACTCAGAGAGGCAATTTGACAGATTATATATTGGTACCAGGACATATTGTGAAAACTTTATCACAACAAAACAAAACTATATTAGCTTGTTTTCATCTCATTTGATAATTTTTATGGGTGAAGAATCCTAAATTTGCCACACAAAAAAAAGTATAACTCAATATTTTAAGTTTGCCTATGGTTCTATAATTTCAGAATGGCCATAGGTTCAGTTCAGAGGAAAGGAATGGATCGAAAGAATGCTTCTTCTATCACTATTTAGGGCAAAATGTAGTCATTGTTTACTATCAAATCAATAATCACTGGCAACTAAATAACATAATTTTCAAAGTACTTTAAGTGAATGCTCTCATCTTATTTGATTTAACTATCCTTCAGTTTGCTGAATGAAATACCTGTTATCTGTAAGAAACTATGCCTCATACTGAAGTAAATATTAGGATGTATAAAATGTAATCTTTGTCTCTAACAAATACATTCCAGCCAGAAATATGCATATAAAAGGGTAAAGGTGATATAAAACTAACACTACATTGCCCAGTTGATCAGGCCATTCACAACTTTGTCCTAGACTATTTTCTAGCCTGATCTCCAACTAATGCATTCCCTTCTCCCATGCCTCTCACACTCTGCCTCACCAAGTTGCTTTCAACTCCCTAAATACTCATGTTTTCTTGTTACTCAGTTCTCAAGACATTTGTTGAGTATTATGTTCCAGGTTTTCCCTGATGGCTCAGTTGGTAGAGTCTGCCTGCAATGTGGGAGATCTAGGTTCAATCCCTGGGTGGAAGATCCCCTGGAGAAGGAATGGCAACCCACAGCAGTATTCTTGCCTGGAGAACTCCATGGACAGAAGAGCCTGGTGAGCTGCAATCCATGGGGACACAAAGAGTCAGACACAACTGAGTGACTAACACTTCCACTTTCATGTTCCAGGAACTGTGTTAGGTATTAAATATTCAAAATCAAGACAGTCTTTTTTCAAGGGGTTTACAATATAATAGGAGAAACAGGCATATAAAATATAGAGACATATAACAGTATAAGTGCTACAATAGAGGAATACCCAAGAACTGAAGAGACAAGACAAAACCTAGTCTGGAAGTTTAGGGAAGATACCTAGGAAGAAATGATGCTCAAAAGCTCATTCTTAAAGGATACATTAATTCATTCCATACTTAGGAGCCTATAATTTTCTATAAAATATCTTTTTTTCTCTTCTCCATACTAAGCAGTTTTTATCCATATCCCCATTATTTCAGACATCTATTGTAATACTTATAAAATTACATAATGTTATATACTATCTCCTCTACTAAACTATTAGCTCCTTGACACTTAAAACAGTTACTTTGTTTACCTTTGCATTTCTAGTGTATAGCATGGGTCTTATAATATATAATAATAATTTTTAATTGTTGGGTTGACTATATACCAATTGAGTAATATTAGCACTATTAAGAAATTGATTGTTGTTATTGTTTAGTCACTAACGCATGTCTAACTCTTTGCAACCCCATGGACTGCAGCATGCTAGGCTTCCCTGTACTTCTCTGTCTTCCAGAGTGTGCTCAAACTCACGTCCATTGAGGTGGTGATGCCATCCAATCATCTCATTCTCTGTAGAATTCAGTGAAGAATGAAGTAAGTTTTAGATAGGAAGGTGAGCAATCTTTACAGAGGAGAGAAATTGAACTAAGTCTTGAAAAGTGAAAGTGAAGTCGCTCAGTCCGGACTCTTTGCAACCCCGTGAACTGTAGCCTACCAGGCTCTTCCATCCATGGCATTTTCCAGGCAAGAATACTGGAGTGGATTGCCATTTCTTTCCAACCAGGGATTGAACCCGGGTCTCCTGCATTGTAGGCAGACACTTTACCATCTGAGCCACCAGGGAAGTCTTGAAAAACAGAATCTAGACAGCCTCAAGACAGTAGTTTCAACTAGAAAACAAAAAGGATCTAAGGTCTAAAAATCAGAACTCTGCTTTCACAGAAATAAAGGAAGTGTAGAAATAGCTCTAACATTGGACTGAGAGAAATAAGGATGAACTAATTAGGAAAGTCATTAATCCAAGAAGTTTGGCTACAGAAAGTGCTACCTAGTCAGGACATAAAATAACTACAGTCTGAAAGAAATAAAGTGATATTTTTTAAGACCAAATCTACATAGAGGCTATAATATAGTAACATATCTATTGTGAATGTATCAATAATATATGCCCCAGAATTCCTAATTATAATGAATGAGTTGAGCACATTCTTCATAACTGAACCCTGCACATTCTATACATTAGTGGACCTTATCAGAGAAGAGTTAATGATAGAAAAACGAGCCCCAGGCCATGACTCTCTTGAGGAGGTTAAATTAAAAGACATTTACTCCTTGGAAGAAAAGTTATGACCAACCTAGATAGTATATTCAAAAGCAGAGACATTACTTTGCCGACTAAGGTCCGTCTAGTCAAGGCTATGGTTTTTCCTGTGGTCATGTATGGATGTGAGAGTTGGACTGTTAAGAAGGCTGAGCACCAAAGAATTGATGCTTTTGAACTGTGGTGTTGGAGAAGACTCTTGAGAGTCCCTTGGACTGCAAGGAGATCCAACCAGTCCATTCTGAAGGAGATCAGCCCTGGGATTTCTTTGGAAGGAATGAGGCTAAAGCTGAAGCTCCAGTACTTTGGCCACCTCATGGGAAGAGTTGACTCACTGGAAAAGACCCTGATGCTGGGAGGGATTGGGGGCAGGAGGAGAAGGGGACGACCGAGGATGAGATGGCTGGATGGCATCACTGACTCGATGGACATGAGTCTGAGTGAACTCCGGGAGTTGGTGATGGATAGAGAGGCCTGGCGTGCTGCGATTCACGAGGTCGCAAAGAGTCGGACACGACTGAGTGACTGAACTGAACTGAACTGAAAAAAGACAGCCAAGAATCATAGAAAGTGGAAAGGAAATGTAACTTTAGGACGTGCAGAGAGGCAATTGGTTGCCCTTAGTGTGTTGTCACATAATTCTATTAAACAGCAACTCTCTCCTTAATTTTTAAAAGTTTCTCATAGATAGCTATGCCCTATGAGAAACAAAGTAGCACAGGAATACATATTCAGTTTCATAAAGTTATCTGACACATATTCATTATATACATATATTATAAATAGTACTATGTACTATTTGATACACAGTACTTAATCATGAATAGATTGGGGTTGGGGTTGGCAGTGTAACCTATTTTGCAGTTTTCCTAAGGCCAGACATGCTAATCACCCACTTGAAAAGTGAAAGTGAAAGTCACTCCGTCCTGTCCTACTCAGTCCATGGAATTCTCCTGTCCAGGATACTGAAGTGGGAAGCTGCTCCCTTCTCCAGGGGATCTTCCCAACCCAGGGATCAAACCTAGGTCTCCCACATTGCAGGCGGATTCTTTACCAACTGAGCTACAAGGGAAGCCCCCATATATAACTGTAATAATCACTCGCTTACTACAGTTATATATCAACTTCCAAAAGCTAAACCTATGCTATCTGGAGACCACTCAGAGGGACTCTAGAGATGACTCTTAAAACTTATCTAGTTCAGATCTTGAACAATAATTTGGAAAAACATATATATATATATATATATAAAAAACAATGACATCTTTCAGAAAATAGAGAAACAGGAGAGAGGCGGGCTTGGTATATAATGAGTAGCTAAGCAAAGACAGAACCACAACAATCATGGTTGGTATGAAGATCCTTTTTCTCATATAAGAAAAACTAAAAGGTGAGAAGGAAAAGCAGAAGCACTGTGACCATGCATTTCCAAGCTCTCCTAATTAGAATATAAAGGAAAAATAGATGTGTTCTCCATTATAAAAATAATATAAAGAATCAAAGGATTAAAAACAGAATTTTAGTTTAATATGATCTATGACCATCCATCAGAGAAGGCAATGGCAACCCACTCCAGTGTTCTTGCTTGGAGAATCCCAGGGACGGGGGAGTCTGGTGGGCTGCCATCTATGGGGTTGCACAGAGTTGGACACGACTGAAGTGACTTAGTAGTAGTAGTAGTATTAATCTTCAATAATACTACATAAAAAGGCATAGAGGTTTTCTTTGTTTTTTGCTTATAAAATCTCTGCTTGGCAAAAGCAAATACACCAAAAAAAAAAAAAACACCCTCATTTCAATTCAAACAATATTTAGTACACAATATGTACTCAATAGGCTTCCCAGGTGACGCTAGTGGTAAAAAACCCACCTGCCAATGCAGGAGACATAAGAGACACAGGTTCAGTCCCTGGATCAGGAAGATACCCCTGGAGGAGGGCATGGCAACCCAATCCAGTATTCTTGCCTGGAGAACCCCATGGACAGAGGAGCCTGGTGGGCTACAGTCCATAGAGTCTCACAGAGTCAGACATGACTGAAGTGGCTTAGCACGCACCCATCCATGTGCTTAACACTGTATTAGATGCCATCCTCTTCTGAAAAGTACAGACTTGTATATGTGTCTTGCTGATGAGTAGCCTTCTGCTTGCACGGTAATGTAATAGCTGCATCATTTTTTCCACTTTCACTCTCCAAACTCCTCTCTGATAAAATAATTTTTTCAAAAAGGCAATATTTTAACTTATGCAGGCCACTGAAGAAAAAAACTTTTTCTATTGGATTTTATTTATAAACTAATTTTCTCAAACTATAATTACTATCTTTGAAGTCTAGATACAAGGTCAAACTTTGTCAGGAACCTTAAAATATTTAAATAAAGTTAAGAGACCAGAAGCAGGAATCCTCACACCTTATGACAATAGTAGAGCCCAACAGGAAGAAGGAAGACTCTTCTTTCCTGGCAACAAATTGGCCAGTGAAAACCCATGGGCTCTGCTTACTGTAGTCCTCCCAACTTTCCCCTCTATACTAAAAAGTTCTCCTTCCCTTGCTTGTGCAAGCACTTGCATGTGGCTTGCCATGGCTGCAGACCTCAACTGCAATTCTCTGCAGATCCTGAATAAACCCATCTTTGCTGGAGAAATAACTAGCAGTCTATTTGTCTTAGATCAAAAAGTGTTACCTACATATAGACAATCACCCACAAAATGTTAAGATGCATGACATTTCCCTTAGAAACTCTAAAAGGGAAAACCATTTAAACTTTTACAAAGGCCTTGAAAAGCCGTGATTAGGTCCAAGGAACACTTAGGGGAAAAAATAATCTAGCACTACCTTCATTTGTCAGTAGCAAGGAGAAGAAGAGAAAGGAAGGGGGAGCAGAGAAAGAGATGTCAACGTAAAGAAGAATATAAAAATTTTCTTGGCTTACAAATGATTATACTGGTTGCCAAAATATGGTTTGGTTCTAGTGTCTAATGCCAATTGCAAACACTGTTGCCCAGTCAAATAAATCTAGAAACTCCCATTTGTCAAATATAAAGTCCTCTTTTCTTCATAAATTCAATCACATGGCATCATGGAAATTAATTTAAGCATTAAACCACTTCTTGTTTAAGCTCTTTTATAATATATTTCACTACATATGGTACAAACCTATATGAATAATAAATATAATCACCTGATGGGAGATGTTTTCTCTTTAAAATCAGTATAAAAACAACTGCTTTTTGTTGTTTAGAGTTCTATAAACAAAAAATTATGTATCATACTTACAATACCAATTATGAAACAGAATCATTAATAAGTTGTAAAAATAATCTTTCCAATTATCAGAATCTAAACTGAATTTTAAATCTTCTAAGTAGTAAAATCACAGAAAAACAACACACTGAAAATGAACACTAAAGAGACAGGAAATTAATCCACCAAATAATTACTAAGCTCTACTATGAAGCATGAACTTGGCAGTTTGAGTAAATTAAAGTAGAAATATAAGACACAGATTCTGCACTAAGGAGTTTTAAAATACAGTTGGATATTAAAATCTAAAAGGAAAACTATGTGTCTTGATGATATTTCATTGATTGTTCCATGCATCTTACATCCAACAGAAATTGAAAAGAAAGAGCTATTAGTTTGGAATAGATAATCAGGGAAGTCATCACAATACTTGAACAAGACCTTGACGAATAAGTAGGAAATGTTACTGCTATTCAAATTCAGCAATATCCTGTACTCTGATTCTTTGGTGGAAACTTGCCAATCCATTCTAAAATTCCTCACGTGGGGTACAAACTGATGAGTCAGGAAATATTTATTTGAGAAGATCCTGCCCTGCTCAGGCTCATTTAAAAGATGCTATGGTGGGTCCTTAGTATCTACTGGTTCCATGTGTACAGCTCCAATCAACCAAGGATTGAAAATATTGGAGCAGAAATTCCAGACAATTCCAAAAAGCTGAACAGACAACTACTTACATAGCACTTACATTGTATTTACAACTATTTACAAAGATTCCTTGGAGACGGGAATGGCAACCTACTCCAATATTCTTGCCTGAAGAATTCCATGAACAGAGGAGCCTGGAGAGCTACAGTCCATGGGATCACAAAGAGTCAGATATGACTGAGTGACTAACCATTTTAATTTTCATGCAGCATTTACATTGTATTTACAAGTATTTGCACTGTATTTACATTACATTCAGTATTAAAAGTAACCTAGAGACAATTTAAAGCATATGGGAAGATATGCATAGGTTATATATAAACTATTTTATATAAGAGACTTGAGCTCCATAAATTTCAATACCAATGGGGTCCTAGAACTAGTCCCCTGTAGATACCAAGACAACCATTTTCTTCACTCACTAAGTCATGTCTGACTTTTTATGATCCCATGGAAAACTGTATTCTATTCTAATTCCAGATCTAGGATCTGATCAGAAATTACTACCACAACCTGTTACTTGCCCCAGCTCCAGTTCACTTCACAGCAGAGCATCACCATAACTACCATAACTACCATCACCATTCTTCTCTCTGAAGGAAAAATACTTTGTCATAAATTTGAAGAGATTCATCTTTGTCATCTTTCCACTCATTCATACTATTTTTGAATAAAATGCATCATCAAAGAAGAATGTGGTCCTTTCTATGGGAGAAGGAGGAAAGAAATATTCAGAGAAATAAGAAGAAAGCATACTCACCTGACAGCAGCAAGGACATTTTGTCTTAACTGCCTTAATGTTCCTGAATAAGGCTTTCTTAATTTGTTTCAAGGTGACCCTACAAGCTATATTAACAGCTGCTGGAGAGATACAGGACTCCTCAGATGGACACTGGTAGCTTCCCAAAGACATTAATAGAGTTGGGTTGCTGTATTCTTTCCTCCTGGCCTAAGTAGCAAATTGTTTGCACAGCTTTTAGGACAGAAAGAGTACAAGTATAAATAGTATCATTAATGGTTGATTCTCTTAGATTAATAGATTTGTTAACTCCTGAGGAGAAAGAGCTTCAATCTATTTAGAAGTATTTGGGAAGGTCTATTGTAAAAATGCATGCTGAATTTATAAAATTCTAAGAGTAAATTTTAGCTTTTTCAAATCTGACCCTCATTCATTGATTTCAAATTACTTTCAAAATGGCCATGATCTCAAGCCTGTATCACTAATTTTTCAAGTAGTACAATGATGTATGAACACTTTAATGTTTCCAGGTAGCAAGATTTTAATAGAATGTGGTCTTTATAGATTTAATCTTTAGACTGTATCTATTTATGAATGATCCTGAAGGTTATAATGACAGTAATGTGTGATTTGCTAAAATTCAAATATAAATCTTATACAACTAGGAAGCTGGTACTTGTAACTGATAATTAATTGGTATTAAATCTGATCAAATGACCACCTAATGTCTGCATCTCAATATAGCTGTGTTGTTCTTATTTATTATCTCACTTAATATTCTATAAGTAAGCAATATAACTTACTTTACCAACAAAGCAATTTTATCCTAGAGTGATATTCATATAATAGGGAATCAGGAAAGTTTTAGAACATATCCTTCAGGCAAGTCAAAGGTCTACAATATATTAAATAAGCAATATAATTAGTCTGTTATTTAGTCTTATTTTTTATTCAATAAAAAATCAACATGCTTGAACTTCCAAAACTATATTATAATCTATACTACCGGAACCAATAAGGTCAATGAATTTTGCTCTAAAAATAGTCTTTTTAAAAAGATATTGTACAGGTAAAGTGTTATTTATGTAAGTCTAATTTCAAAATGTTGTTTAACACTACAGTGTTATTAATACTTAATTTTATTAGAAAATCTAAACTAGCCCAAGAAATTTTAAACCCACTTGTATTACATCTAGTAGTGGTGCTATGATCACTGTCCCTAATCTGATTTTCATAAGCAACAATATGCAAGGTCTCTAAGGAAATTATTTTAAATGAACTCAAAACCATGAATTTAATTTGGTTTACCATTGAAGGAAATTGGCTCAATATTATCTTAGATGTAAATTAGCACTGTTAACTTACTATCTGAAATTTTGTAGATGCCCAATATCTTGAATTTTTGAACTACAGAGTTCTACTTTTATAAATAAGTAAGTCATGAGGGAAACTTAACTGATTTTCCCAATACCATATCTAATAAGTAGCAAAGCTGGCTTGTGAATCAAAATCTCTTAATTCAAAATCCACTGATTTTCACGTAAAAAGGACAGTGAAAGAGAAATGTCTATTTGTAGAAAAGAAAATGTTATCTTTATATCTTCTCAATACCAGAATATTCTTACTGTAGACCCATCTGCTGAATGCATGCTAAGTTGCTTCAGTCGTGTCCGACTCTGTGTGACCCCATAGATGGCAGCCCACCAGGCTCCCCCTCCCTGGGGTTCTCCAGGCAAGAATACTGGAGTGAGTTGCCATTTCCTTCTCCAATGCATGAAAGTGAAAAGTGAAAGTGAAGTCGCTCAGTCGTGTCCGACCCTCAGCAACCCCATGGACTGCAGCCTACCAGGGTCCTCCGTCCATGGGATTTTCCAGATAAGAGTACTGGAGTAGGGTGCCATTGCCTTCTCCAATCTGCTGAATGTAGTTATCCTCTATATTGAGACTTTCCTGGTGGCTGAGATGGTAAAGTATCTGCCTACACACAACGCAAGAGACCCGGGTTTGATCACTGGGTCGGGAAGATCCCCTGGGGAAGGAAATGACAACCCACTCCAGTAGTCTTGCCTGGAAAATCCCATGGATGGAGAAGCCTGGTAGGCTACACTCCATGGAGTTGCAAAGAGTTGGACATGACTGAGCGACTTCACTTTCACTTTCGTCCTCTATATTAATTTCCTAGGACTGCTGTAACAAGATACAGCAGATTGGGTGGCTTAGACACAAAATTTTATTCTTTCACAGATTAACAGAAATCTTTCAGGCAAAAGAAAGAAGAGTTTCTCAAAAAAAAGAGAAGGATTAAATGCAAAAGTACAGACAAGTACTGCTCCACAGTATGACAGAGCAGAGAAGCCTGAAAGACATAGCAGGAGCTGAGGCTGAAGGGGTATGCAAGAGCTAGAAAATAAAGGGGCTTGCATGCTGTGCCCTTTTCTTTTACTATATAAAGTGAGAAACCACTTAACGGTTTTATTCAAGAGAGTGATGTGATTTTATTTGAGTTTTTTGTCAATAGTTATGAGAAGAAAATATATGATGCTTGGATGATGAAAGGATCCAAAAGAGATGATGAAAGGATTAACTAATACAGTGTCAGTGAAGAATGAGTTTGAGAGACTTTCAAAACATGAGACTTTTAGGACTTAAGTGATGAATTGATGGGGAATGAGAAAGATAGGGGAGCTGAAGGTGCTACCCAAGGTTCTTATTTATAGGCCTGGGCTGATAGAAGGTACTTCAAAGTGGTAGGGGATAGGGAGGTTGGTGGAGGTGGTAAGGGGACAGAGAAGTAAGTGTTTCGTACATGTTGAACCTGAAGTATCTGTAAGAAATTCATATGAAGGTGTTCTATAGGCAATCATAAATAATGAACTAGAGAGTACTGTCTGGATTTAAGACCATCAGTGGTCCTTCATTCTGTTTTTGAACACTTCCTGTTTAGTATGGTAAAATGAACTTAAGGAAGAAATATAGTAAGGACTGCAAAAATATGAGGGAGTCTTCTGTTTCTCTTCCTCAGGCAGTAGACAAAAGGTAGTAATGCTGGGAGAGGCAGCCTGTTTCCTTCCTGCCTCCCACTCATCCCTCTGAAAAAACCCAAATGCTCTGTGATTAAGGTTGCCACATAGTGAAAGATTCTGAATACATGACTTAGGATTTGACATTTTCTCAGGAGGAAACTGGAGATTATTGAAGAGAAATAAGATGATCACAATATTCGTAATATTTATCTTGCAAAGGAATATTAGGTGGATAAAAACGTAGTAATTTATAGAGGGAGAATCATAATATTCTTTGGAATGGGGTAAAGAATAAAAAGGAATGAAGGCCAACTGAAGAAGGTATTTGGAGATGTTACTAACACAAATGTTGCCTCAGTTTCCTCCTCATCTGTAAAATGGGTTTTCAGTTCAGTTCACTTCAGTTGCTCAGTCATGTCCAACTTTTTGTGACCCCATGGACTGCAGCACACCAGGTCTCCCTGTCCATCACCAACTCCCAGAGTTTTATTCAAACTCATGTCCATTGAGTCAGTGATGCCATCCAACCATCTCATCCTGTCTTCCCCTTCTCCTCCCACCTTCAACCTTTCCTGGCATCAGGATCTTTTCCAATGAGTCAGTTCTTCGCATCAGGTGGCCAAAGTATTGGAGTTTCAGCTTCAGCATCAGTCCTTCCAATGAACACCTAGGATTGATCTCCTTTAGGATGGACTGGTTGGATCTCCTTGCAGTCCAAGGGACTCTCAAGAGTCTTTCCAACACCACTGTTCAAAAGCATCAATTCTTCGGTGCTCAGCTTTCTTTATAGCCCAACTCTCACATCCATACATGACCACTGGAAAAACCATAGCCTTGACTAGACAGACTTTTGTTGGTAAAGTAATGTCTCTGCTTTTTAATATGCTGTCTAAATTGGTCATAACTTTTCTTCCAAAGAGCAAGCATCTTTTAATTTCATGGCTGCAGTCACCATCTGCAGTGATTTTGAAGCCCCCCAAAATAAAGTCTCTCACTGTTTCCATTGTTTTCCCATATATTTGCCATGAAGTGATGGGACCAAGATGCCATGATCTTAGTTTTCTGAATATTGAGGTTTCTTTTTTTATTAAATTTTTATTTTTACTTTATTTTACTTTATTGTATTGGGTTTTCCATACATTGACATGAATCCATCTCGGGTGTACATGAGTTCCCAATCGTGAACCACCCCCCACCTCCCATCCCATATCAACTCTCTGGATCATCCCTGTGCACCAGTCCCAAGCATCCTGTATCCTGCATCGAACATAGACTGGCGATTCGTTTCTTACATGATAGTATACATGTTTCATTGCCATTCTCCCAAATCATCCCACCCTCTCCCTCTCCCTCAGAGTCCAAAAGTCCGTTCTATACATCGGTGTCTTCTTTGCTGTCTCGCATACAGGGCTATCATTACCATGTTTCTAAATTCCATATATATGTGTTAGTATACTGTATTGGTGTTTTTCCTTCTGGCTTACTTCACTCTGTATAATCAGCTCCAGTTTCATCCATCTCATTAGAACTGATTCAAATGGCTGCGATCCAAAAGTCTGCAAGCATTAAATGCTGGAGAGGGTGTGGAGAAAATTTCCATATATATGTGTTAGTATACTGTATTGGTGTTTTTCCTTCTGGCTTACTTCACTCTGTATAATCAGCTCCAGTTTCATCCATCTCATTAGAACTGATTCAAATGGCTGCGATCCAAAAGCCTGCAAGCATTAAATGCTGGAGAGGGTGTGGAGAAAAGGGAACCCTCTTATGCTGTTGGTGGGAATGCAAACTAGTACAGCCACTATGGAAAACATTGTGGAGATTCCTTAAAAAATTGCAAATAGAACTGCCATATGACCCAGCAATCCCACTGCTGGGCATACACACCGAGGAAACCAGAACTGAGACAGTTCTGGTTCATTGCAGCACTGTTTATAATAGCCAGGACATGGAAACAACCTAGATGTCCATCAGCAGATGAATGGATAAGAAAGCTGTGGTATACATACACAATGGAGTATTACTCAGCCATTAAAAAGAATACATTTGAATATTGACTTTTAAGCCAACTTTTTAACTCTCTTTCACTTTCAAGAGGTTCTTTAGTTCTTCTTCATTTTTTGCCATAAGGGTGGTATCATCTGCATATCTGAGGTTATTGATATTTCTTCCAGCAATCTTGATTCCAGCTTGTGATTCATCCAGTCCAGCATTTCTCATGATGTACTCTGTGTACAAGTTATATAAGCAGGGTTACAATATACATCCTTGACATATTCCTTTCCCGATTTGGAACCAGTCTGTTGTTCCATGTCCAGTTCTAACTGCTGCTTCTTGACTTGCATACAGATTTCTCAGGAGGCAGGTCAGGTGGTCTGGTATTCCCATCTCTTGAAGAATTTTCCACAGTTTATTGTGATCCACACAGTCAAAGGCTTTGGCATAGTCAATAAAGCAGAAATAGATGTTTTTCTGGAACTCTCTTGCTTTTTCCATGATCCAGCAGATGTTGGCAATTTGATCTGTGGTTTCTCTGCCTTTTCTAAATCCAGCTTGAACATCTGGAAGTTCATGGTTTATGTACTGTTGAAGCCCGGCTTGGAGAATTTTGAGCATTACATTGCTAAATGTAAGATGAGTGCAATTGTGCAGTAGTTTGAGCATTCTTTCCCACTGCCTTTCTTTGGGACTGAAATGAAAACTGACCTTTTCCAGTCCTGTGGCCACTGCTGAGTTTTCCAAATTTGCTGGCATATTGAGTGTAGCACTTTCACAGCATCATCTTTTAGGATTTGAAATAGGATTTGAAAATGAGTTTTAATAGCACCTATCTCACAGGTAAATAGCTTTGTTACTAAATACAGTGTTGCATATAAAGTGCTGAGCACACTGCCTGACACAAACTAGGTGCTCAATAGGTGTTTGATAAATGAATGATGAATGAGATTAAAAAGAAATTCAGCCTGCATGCATTAATGAACACAACCATGGGTTACTCAAGCATTTTCTTTCTTGTAAACAATCAGAACAATCCGCTCTCCTAGAGACTGTGGTACAAGTGCTAAATCTACATTCTGAAAAAAATCAACTGTCTTCGGTGGTCACTCTTTCTCTTCTTGAACCTTCTCAGGATGGTAACATGAACTTTAAAGGGGGAATATGATAAGAACACAAAAAACTGAGAGTGCCAACTGTTTCTTTCCTCCTTCAGATAGTAGGTAAAAATGTAAACTCCACTGTGAAAATCCTTAGGTGAAGAATGTGGGTTTGCTTCTTGTGGTTGTCTCAGTGGGGATGTAGAATTCATTATATTTATTTTTCCCTTAGGTTTCTTTGTTGTGTTCAAGTAAAAAATTCAAAGGAACTATAGTAAAGAAAATAAAGATTGAAGGGAAAAACAAATCATTAAGATCTACTTCAGGTAAGAAGTGCTTTTGAAGCTCTTTCAGGATCAGATGGTATCCAAAGTACAAAACTTCCAGAACACGAATCCACAATAATATTTGTAATGGCTAGTCACACAACTAAGAAAGTGTACAGCCTGGCAAACAGGACTACCTAAAAAGCCACTAAAGGAAAGGAATACAAGCTATCAGTTCAGTTCAGTTCAGTTCAGTCGCTCAGTCGTATCTGATTCTTTGCGACCCCAGAATCTCAGCACGCCAGGCCTCCCTGTCCATCACCAACTCCCGGAGTTCACTCAGACTCACGTCCATCGAGTCTGTGATGCCATCCAGCCATCTCATCCTCTGTCATCCTCTTCTCCTCCTGCCCCCAATCCCTCCCAGCATCAGAGTCTTTTCCAATGAGTCAACTCTTCGCATGAGGTGGCCAAAGTACTGGAGCTTCTTAGCATCATTCCTTCCAAAGAAATCCCAGGGTTGATCTCCTTCAGAATGGACTGGTTGGATCTCCTTGCAGTTCAAGGGACTCTCAAGAGTCTTCTCCAACACCACAGTTCAAAAGCATCAATTCTTTGGCGCTCAGCCTTCTTCACAGTCCAACTCTCACATCCATACATGACCACAGGAAAAACCATAGCCTTGACTAGATGGATCTTAGTCGGCAAAGTAATGTCTCTGCTTTTGAATATACTATCTAGGTTGCTCATAACTTTTCTTCCAAGGAATAAGCGTCTTTTAATTTCATGGCTGCAATCACCATCTGCAGTGATTTTGGATCCCAGAAAAATAAAGTCTGACACTGTTTCCCCATCTATTTCCCATGAAGTGACGGGACCGGATCCATGATCTTCGTTTTCTGAATGTTGAGCTTTAAGCCAACTTTTTCACTCTCCTCTTTCACTTTCATTAAGAGGCTTTTTAGTTCCTCTTCGCTTATTGCCATAAGCCATAGATAGTCTAATTCTGTTATCATCATTCCTTTTGTGTTGTCACTAAAAGCAGTGAAATTTTCCAGCTTAAGTGCACCACTACAGTTAGGCCCAACTGTAGAATACATGGGATGACTGGAAAAGAATGGAATAAAGCATTTATATTCTTAAGGCTGAAGATCACCTGCACTTGCTAGAACTAGTTCTAACACTCCAAGAAATTTCTGGAAACTCAAAACGTTGACAATAATTCACTTAGCAGGGACTTAAATTTTTATTGCAGATTGTTCAAATCTTCGGAGAAGGCAATGGCATCCCACTCCAGTGTTCTTGCCTGGGAATCCCAGGGACGGGGGAGCCTGATGGGCTGCCGTCTGTGAGGTCCCATAGAGTCAGACACGACTGAAGCGACTTAGCAGCAGCAGCAGCAGCAGCTCAAATTTTAAGGGGAATTAGTGACACAGCAAAGAATGATCTCTCTGAATTTAAATTCGATCATGGATTACAGAGATAAATCAGTAGTGGGATGGGTGAAATGACCAACTGAGTCCATTTAAAAAAAAGTAGGCCTTTTAATTCCTTTTCTATACAGGAAGGCATAGAACACTCCCTCTAGTTGCATGGGAATTACTCCTTCAGAGAGTAATCTTATATTTTTCCACTTATTTTAGGGGGGAAAAAAAGCATGTAGAAGGAGTAGAAACATAAAGAGTGAAACACTATGTATCAGAAAAACTACTGTACAGTTTTATTGTAGGCGATGTGTGCTTTCTGTTTTTCCTTAGGGAAGTTATTTTGTTGGTCTATCCATATGTTTTTTAAAATAGCATTAAAAAATCAGGATGTGTGTATTCTCAGTTGCTCAGTCGTGTCCAACTGTGCAACCCCATGGACTGTATGTAGCCTGCCAGGCTCCTCTATACATTGGATTTTCCAAGCAGAACACTGTGGTGGATTGCCATTTCCTAAACATAATTATTTTACATAATGTCTTCCCTCTGTAAGGATTAATACCCTTAGGTTTTTAAAATAAAGACATTTTACCATACAAAAAGTTACTATCATTATTCTTTATGAATTTAAGTGAGTATAAATTCATTTTTCCAATTCTTGCCTCTTTTCATTTTCTAATGTCATCTTCTGAACACTTTTTCTTCCAGTTTCCTAAATGCGCCCATGCCTTCAGTTCCACCCTTTATGGCTCATATATTTTATACAGAGCATGTCTGATAAATAATATTACAATGAGCTGAGCTCTGTTATATCACTGGCAATTTGCACTTTTACTGCCATTCTCAGTTTTCAGTTTGTCTATGTCACAGATAAAGTGGATGGAAATATTAAATTAATTCACTAAGTATATATCAGTTGTGAACACCTGAAAATCGTTCTTAGTTTTGTTTATTTTGTTTGAATCTCGGAAAGAGAGAGGCGAAAGTAAAGCTACTTCAGAAAAGAATGTTATTTGCAACTGAGGAAGGGGAAAATGGCTTCTCAGGGGTTTCCAGGCAAGTGAGGGTTCCACCAGGTCCTTCAGACCAAAATCAAACAATCCTGTCCCTTAAAGAACCTTTCTCCCTCTCTTCCCCCAGCCCCGATTTACACAGCCCCTCCCCAAACCTCCCGGGTTCTCAGGTGCGCTAATGGTAAAGAACCCGCCTGCTAATGCAGGAGACTTCAGAGATGGGGGTTCGATCCGTGGGTCGGGGATATCCCCTGGAGGAGGGCATGGCAACCCACTTCAGTATTCTTGCCTAGAGAATCCCCATGGGCAGAGAAGCCTGGCGGGCTACAGTCCATGGGGTCGCAGAGAGTCGCACAAAACTGAAGCGACTTAGCACGCAGCACTTCCCAAACCTCCAGGATGTGAAAGCTGACACCGCGATCCGCAGTGTCAGGGGCTTAGCTTCAAGTAATAGGGCAACTGCTACAGCTGACGGCATTCTCTGCTCATCACGGCCCAGCATCCCAGTCCCTCTGTTCCAGGGGCCGCGCATCTCTGCTCTCTTGTGATCACAAGTGTAAATGACCGAAGAAGGAAGGAAACACAGGGCTCCCGCGTTTAGTGTTCTTATCACACTCCTTTTTCAGAGTTCACTCTACCATCCTATAGAAATGCATTGCTTTCTGTAATTTAAATGATAATATTCCTTCGATGTTTTTAGAATCATCTTTCCTATGTGACTATATGTGACTTAGTGTTACATATATAAAAGGCATCACACAAAACATTTTAACAACAAACACTAAAAAGATAAAGGTGCACAGTAACTGATTTAAAAAGATATCGCCAAACGACGCCTCAGTGCAAACAGAACTAACAAAATCTGCTTGCCCAACGAGACAAAGCAGCTTCACAAAAGCGCACGCTTATAAATCAAACTCCCCTACAGGAGAACACGGTTTAAAGTCTCAGTGTTCACTTTACCCTACACACAAGTTGTCAGTAAGTCACCTAAAACCTAACACAGCCACGAAAGAGACCTCCAGGGGAAATAATAGGTACATCTCTCGGAAGAAATGGCATCATGACCCCCTCGGTTGATGCAGATTGCAGTGCGGAGACTATTCTCGAGAGAGAAATCAGAGAGCACAGCGTAAAATGCTTGAGTAGAGAAATCGACAAAAGACGAGGAATCACTTTGAAAGCTTTTGGAGGTTGTGTCCCTGGCCAACCAAAGCGACTTATCTGGAACTGACTTTTGCCCCTACCCCATCCGGAGAAACAAAAAGAATCGACCGGGCGAGCCCCGCTGCGCAGTGCGCATTGCGTCCCCGGAGCGCAGGGCTGGCGCCCGCCAGATTCACAACCTGCTCGGCTGCCGCAGCGCGCCGGGGCTGCGCGCCCTGCTCCGCGCCAATCCACGCTCCGGGTTTCCGCGGTCTCCGCCGCCGCGCAGAATTGCCCCGCGGGGAGGGCGCTTCGAAGAGTCTAGTTCAGAGAGTCCCGGGAGCGCTCCTCCGCACTGTGCCGTCTATCCAGGGCTTCCGGCCCAGCGGAGCGCGTTCCTGAGCTCTGGGCTGGCCAGGTTGGCTTTGAGCTTGAGGCAGCGGCTTAGGTGTCACCACCTGGGGCCCTCATCCACCACTGGCCTTCCAAAACCAGAGACTTGAGGAGTTTCTCTTGATCTTTGCTTAAGTAGCCTCAAGGTCTTCCAAGCTGGGCGCCCCCTACTAGCAGTCAGGAGTAGGCACCCTCCTAGCAATGGAGATTTGTCTATCTCCAGCTCTTTTGCCCAAAGAGATACTCTTAGTGTCCTTAGATCCGAAAGGTTAACTGCAGGTAAAAAAAAAAAAGTTGCTGCACCGCAAAGTGAATCAGCTTCCTGGATGTGATAAGGTGTTTGAAGGCACTTTGCAAGTTGTAAAATTCTCTGCTTAAAAAGAAAGTCCATCTACACTGTTAACAAAGAGTATCTTTGTTACCCCGTGGACTGTAGCCAGCCAGGCTTCTCTGTCCATGGAATCTTGCCAGCAGGAGTACTGCAATGGGTTGCCATTTCCTCCTCCCGGGGATCTTCCCCACCCAGGGATCAAACCTGCCTCTCTTGCAATGGCAAGTGGGTTCTTTACTACTGAGCCATTGAGGAAGCCCCCATCTTCACTGCTCCTCCAGAATTTCCCTCTCTTGAAAACTCCCATCTGAATGAAAACCTCAAGAGGGATTTTGTTCATTGCCTTTACCCCCAAGGCATTGAAAAATGCCTCAAGTCATTGGGCAGGTGGTCAATGCATAATTGTTGAATAAGCAAAAGTACCAGAGAAGGCAATGGCAACCCACTCCAGTACTCTTGCCTGGAAAAATCCCATGGAAGGAGGAGCCTGGTAAGCGGAAGTTCATGGGGTCGCTAGGAGTCGTACACGACTGAGCAACTTCACTTTCACTTTTCAGTTTCATGCATTGGAGAAGGAAATGGCAGTCCACTCCAGTATTATCGTCTGGAGAATCCCAAGGACAGTGGAGCCTGGTGGGCTGCCGTCTATGGGGTCGCAGAGTCCGACATGACTGAAGTGACTTAGTAGCAGCAGCAGCAGCAGCAAGCGAAAGTACAAACAACACACTTTAGGAAATTAATTGGGTTGAGAACATTTGAGACTTCACCTTGCTTTCCTGGTAGAGAAGCGACCAAACATTTACTGGGCACTACTCCTTGCCAAGTCTTCTAGGCTTTGGCTAGGTCAGGATCCGGGGAGGGGTGGCAAATGTACGTGTCCTTCAAAGACACAGATGGGGGGCTTTATAAAATGGCTTAGTCCGATCCCTCAACCCTGGATTCCCATGAGGGCTCACTGACTGCCCTTCACTGCCCACTGCAACCCCACCCAAAGCATAGGCAATAAAATGTATTTAGCGCACAAAGAAGGCACTTATTGGTAAATGTTGGTTGATGATTAGCACGATTGGCCCAAGGTCACCCAGGACCAGACAAGAGCTTCAGCACCCCCTCCCTTCAACACACAGCTTCTCCAAGGCCATTGGGGACCTCGACCATCCTGAGTAGAAGTCTTTTAGAATGCCTGGCTCCCAGTGCTCTCAGTATAAGACCCTCGGAAGAAATGGCCCACGCAAAGTGCCAACCATAAGGGTTTTCTTCAGAGTGAGCCACGGAGACAAGCTCACAGCTTGCTGGGCACGTTTCCTTTGGAGCAAGGGATTTCTGCAGTTTTCACCTTCGCCTTACAAGCCTGACAAAGAGTGGGCTGGGGGCCCTCCAGGCCTGAGGGTGGCGGGAAGCAGGCTCCACGTATCCCATTTCTGGCCTCAGCCTTCACCACCAGACTTGGCTGGTCAAACGCGGGGGCGTGGTGAGGCCAACTCGCTCAGCCAGTCCAGGTGAAGGGCTGCGCCAGTGGCCAGGCTCCCTTTTCCTATCTACTTTCCTTCCGAGTTTCTGCTAAAATCTGGAGACACGGAATCCACTCGCGGCAACTCCGAGGCTCTCCAACTGAGCATGCGCCAATGCCTGGCTGCTTTTGGTCACCGGCCCCACTCCCTCTGAGCTGGGCTGCGGAGCCGGAGGAGGAGGGAGGAGGGAGGAGGGAGGAGGGGAAAGGGGAGGGGGTGCCTGGAGAGGCGGCGGCTCGCGCGCCTGCGCATCCGGCTCCAGGGACCCTAGGTTTTCTATGGGATTCCCAATCTGCAGCAGAGACCTACCGGAGCGTGTTGCGGCGGCGACTGGGCTTGCAAGGCGCGATCCAGGAGGGATTTAAGCAGCCCAGAGCTCCACTGGAGAAAAAAAAAAAGAGCGCGAGAGAGCCAGACCCAGAGACGGCTTAACCGTTTATCCGAATTAAATACATATATACATACATTTATTTATAGAGAACTGTTGAGTTTTATCATTTTCGTTAAGTGACCGTGAGCAGCGCTATAACTGTAAGTGGAAAATACAATCTTCGTTGCATTTATGCATGTGAGGTGCAGCCAATTGTCTGGGAGACGCTTTGTTATTGTCACATACTTGGCTTTGCATAGATATGTCTAAATGCATGGTGTGACAATAGCTTTGGTTAATGCTAAACGTATACTGTTAGTCCGTGGGGGACCTTTTGGAATAATGGGGGTGGGGGAAGGGGGAGTGTTTACATGCGGCGTGTTTGGGGAATTGCCTTAGGCTAGATTTAAGACAGGTGAAACTGAGGTGCTTTTTAAGTGTGTCTATATATAGGCAGATTTCCTTACACAGATTTAAGTAGCTAATGGACCGATTGTGAAGTTTTCCGGTTGCTGATAAAACTATTGAGCGGTTGCAGTCAAGTACCAACCTGTCATCTGTGGGGCTGGGGCACCATTTTTCTCACCGTGGAAGAGGAGCGAACGTGTTTGTTAAGTAAAACTGAGTGGATGAGATGGTATGGAAACCAAGATTGGTTTCCAAAGTGGGATGTTTAGAACCACAGGGCTAGGCACAAAATCAGCTCATTTCTCTGTTACTGTTTAGAAATGAGAAGATAATTTTTCGGTTTTGATTTTTCCTCACGATGGTGAATGGGCAGAAAAAGGAAAGATGTTCAACCACCCAGTCAGCCCGGTCTATTGTGAACAGAGTATGAGACTCAGAGCTTTTGAATGGGGATTGTCAGATCCAAACTAGTTACCTGCCTTTGCATGCTGTATTTGCATTCCAAAATGCAGGGTTGAAAAAAATATAAAACCAAATGTTTTACCTTTGGTAGTGTTTCTTTAAAGGAGAAAAGGTCGTTCTGTGTTTTGAGTTAAAATGGATTGTTCCTTGCCCAGATACTGAAGAAGGGTCTTTGCAAGGTCAAACCCCCTGTGGAAATCAGGGGGTCTGGGGAACTGGAGAAGGGCGCAGGAAATGGTGATGTTCTCTGTGGGTGCTCAGCACTGCAAGGAGATGCCAGAGTGAGAATACATTTTTCTAGAGTTGCCCTCCTGTCCATATTTTGGAGACCAAAATGAAGTGGGAATGCTAGTGGGTGTAGAAAAAAAAGTGTATACTATCTATTGTCACATCTCACTTGGAGACAAGAGGACCCAGGGAACTGTATTTCTACATATTGAATTTTTCAATTTAAAGGAATTTCACATTGAAAAAATTAAAAATGAAACTCTTGGGAAGACACATTTTTCTCCTCACTACCGTTTAAACTGGCTATTGTTGTCTTTGGTGGAGGCAGCCGGGGACGGGGGAGGCGGGGTGGTGGTGTAGAGGGGTCCTGCATCATTGAACACCCCACTCTTGAGCACATGCTCATTAAGCTTTGGTGTTTAACCCCAGAAAATGCTGCTCTGAAGCAGGCTGGCAGAATGGCATGAGGCAGGCAGACAGAAGAGCATGGCCAGTGTGTGCTGAATTTCCACAGAAAAAGCAGATCCAGTTTCTAGGATGAGATGAAATACATTTTACTCCAAATAGGACAAGCCATTTTAGACGCTTGACCCTTTAGTCAGTTCAACTATTTGGAACCTTTCGAAGGAATCTACCATTTATTTAAATGGATGAAATTTGAAGTAGAAAATTCTAGAATATCCTTTCCTTGGAAACCTAAAGCGTAAATCATACTGCCTTCTCGGTCCCTGGTCCCTCCTTTCTTTATTCCAGGGCAGAAGGACCAGTCGTTTGTCCTAACTGAGCCCTACTCCTTGTCATCAGTGAAAGTTGAACAGCTCTCTGAATGGTGCAGGTGCAACACTGCATTGATAAATGGGTGGAGGAGAACGAAGGGGGAAACCTGCTGTGAAAGCTCATAGATGTTTTCTCACAGATACCCTGGTTCATAAGGCTGAGTTATAGAGAATCGCATCGGGCAGAGACCTTCGAAAACATTTAGTCCAAACCCCTTGTTTTATAGATGAGAAAATTGAGGCCCAGGGCCATGAAGCTAGGGGAAAGTCAATTAACTTTGAGTCTATGGGATAAAGAATTAAAGAGTAATGTTGAGGGAAAATGTTCCCTTCTCTCTGCACTTATAGCATCCTCAGTGACATCACTGAGGTCTTAAAATAAATAATTGCCTGCTCCCAGCAATCTTTCAAGAGAGTTCCGAAGGTTCCTTTTATCACCACTGCACCTCTCTTTTTTGGTAAGGTCTCTATCTCTTTTTTCTGTTGCCCCTCACTTCTAATATACCCACTTCATTAGATGTTTAGTATGGCCTTCCTGGCATCTCAGTCAATTCCTTTGGAATCCTTCGAGTTTTTGGAGAGAACTGACAAACCAATTGGAATCTTCAGCTCCTGTTTGAAAACTGTCCAGGCCCATCGCCAACCCCTCTCTGCTCTGTTCCCCAGAACCTTTCAGGGAATCCAGCCTTCTGAGACACTGCAAGCATCTCCCCTTCGGTTCTACCTGTCTCACCTCCTTCAGCTCTGCTGCAGCTGCAGAGTGAGGAAGTTGCAGTGTCAACACACAGCAGGCGCTGCCAGCTCGCCTCTGGCTCCTAGAAGGCAGAACCCAAATCCAAGATGCCTAGCTGTCTCCAGCCTTCATGGAAATCCACCAGACAAAGCCACCTGCAGAGAGAGGGACTGAAGGCTGGGTGGGAAGACTGAAGGAAGACACCTGATTGTGCCTTCCTGAAGTCGGCGCTATAGAGGAGAGCCGAGCAGCTTTTTAAAGCCTTTAGAGCTTTTAAAGTGCAGTCTTGCTGGACAGGGACTGCAAAGCAGGAAATAATAATATCTGCCTAATTTGTCCTCCTCTTTCCTTCTTTTTTAATCTCTTTTCCACTCATTTGCTTTCTCTATTTCTCCCTCATATTCTCCCTTCCATACAAATTTCTTGAGTATCTGTGCCATGAAGCTCTAGGCCTTTTAAAGATAATTCAGTCATCCCTGTCCCTTCTCCCCAGGCACTCAGGAACTATCACAAATGTCCCCTTTGGGGAAATGCCAGGAATTCTTACCTGAAAAAGCTGAGAAGTTGAGGGAGGCTTGAGAAAGACAAAGTCTGAGACTCTTCCTCATTTGAGAGATAAGCTAAATACACTTGGCAAGTGTTAAAGCTCAGAAAGCAAGGTAGTGTGTTTCTCAAAACATTTCCCAATTAAAATTTAACTTAACCATTTCCCTCATGGTAAACTTTTACTGAGTTGGGATGAGCTCTGTCTTGGACAGTGTCTGTCCCTAACACATACTCTTGGGTCAAATGTCACCTGGCCTTGCTATTCTGTTCTGAAAACAGGCATGTCCAAGCTATTCTATACACCACATACCTTATACACAGGTCAGAGACTTGTAGCTACTAAAGATGCTTTGCTTTGCTGTGGTGTGAATCTCATTCTGTAATAAGACCGCATGATTAGAAATGTCCTGAGCAAGCTATAGATTTTTCGATTTCTTTTTTTCAAGCAAACATCCAGTTCTCTTTGTTGGGATGTAAATAAATCTCGTAGCACTACAAAAATACGAGTCATGAGAGGTTTACAGTGGTCCCTAATACTGTATGTAGGAGGGTTTTAAATAAGACATCTATCGATAATTAAAAGCGAATTAGTTCAATCAAGTTGCAGTATCATCCTTCAGGTTAAAGTGCTCTGATATTAACTAATGTGGCAGCAAATGGGATCCTGAGAAGGAATCCCACTGCCAATCGGCTTGCCTCTTAACTTCGAAACAAGAACAGACACAGTTCGTGTAATAACTGCTCTCTCCTCAAGCCCTGCCCACTCCCTTGGCCTGTGACATTCTCTCCTGAGGAGAGATGTCAGGATTTGATGAGATTCTGTCTCAACTGGGACAAAGAAAAATGAGTAATATGGAAAACATTCTAATATCAGGTTACTAACAAATTAAATTAAACAAATTACCTGACGACTCTGCTTAGTTGCTAAGTCATGTCTGACTCTTTGTGACCCTCTGGACTGTAGCCCACCAGGCTCCTCTGTCCATGGGATTCTGTAGGCAAGAATACCGGAGTGGCTAGGTTTTCTATTTGGGTTGCATGTATATATGGATTCTAAACCTTGCTGAGGAGCTCCCTGTGGAATTTCATAGAATGACAGTATACTATCAATGTCAAATGCGTGGTTTCCTAGTTTGCAAGAGCAAACTATGTTTAATGTCATTCCAAGGTCTTTTTCTTTGTGTTGAATGATTTTTATGTTTCTACGATTAGCAATTATTTAGGAAGATAGAAAGGCTCTTCTCATAGAGGTGATCACATGCCGTTGATCTAAGGTTGAAATTGACAATGTCCATCTCAGTTGCATTATTAGATGTAAATATATTAATTTTCTAAAGTATCAAATGGCACAGAGATAAGTGAACAAATGATTGATATTTCTACTATGTTGGTGGTTAATTCACATAATTTATAGAGTATGTGAACTGGATGGGATCCATATAAATTACCTAATCCATCCCTTCAATACATAAAAAATTGTAGTATAGTAAGGAACATTTTCCTCCTGGAGGAGGGCATGGAAAACCACTCCAGTATTCTTGCCTGGAGAATCCCTTGGACAGAGGAGCCTGGCAGGCTACGGTTCATAGGGTCACAAGGAGTCAGACACAACTGAAGCGACTGAGCAAGGAACATTTTATCTTAAAGACATATCTGCAATGTGGAAACACATTTCACAAGAGCAGAGATTTTAATGATCTTTTTCATATTTCCACAAAATCTAGACAATGTCCTTTATAGTAGATACTCTGTAATATTTCTCAATTAACTATTCTCATAAGAATCAGTTATATATACTTTGTTAATTATGTCAAGAAATTAAATCATGTATACTAAAAGCATGGCTTCCCTCATAGCTCATTTGGTAAATCACCTGCCTGCAGTGTAGGAGACCTGGGTTTTATTCCTGGGTTGGGAAGATCCTCTGGAGAAGGAAATGGCAACTCACTCCAGGATTCTTGCCATGGACACAGGACCTGACAAGCTACAGTCCACAGGATTGCAAAAGTTGGACACGACTTAGTGACTAAGCCACCACCACCACTAAAAGCATGCACAAAATTATAATTGCTTTAAGTATCTTTATGTTACTAAAAGGAAAATCTAAACTAAAAGTTATTTTATAATTTATTTTCAATAAGGACATAAAAGCCCTATGCTAATACCTTTAAGCATGCTTTTTAATGTACTACAGAGTATACTCCCTTTTATCTCTTCATAGGTAAAAAATGTAAATTATTTTATGTATTTATGAGAATTGATATCAATATGTCAAAAAGGGAGTATAAACCTACACTGTAGTAGATATGTATGTGAAGTGAAGTTAAGTTGCCCAATTGTGTCCGACTCTTTGCAACCCCATGGGCTGTAGCCCACCAGGCTCCTCCGTCCATGGGATTCTCCAGGCAAGAATACTGGAGTGGGTTGCCGTTTCCTTCTCCAGGGGATCTTCCCAATCCAGGGATTGAATGCAGGTCTCCCGCATTGTAGGCCGACGCTTTAACCTCTGAGCCACCAGGGAAGTAGATATGTATACCACGTATTTAAATCATGATTCCCTTGAGCTATGGAATTATTTTAATGTGTTCACACTGTGAAGGGACCATAACACTGGATTTCTCATTTACAGTTTGTTTCTAAAGATAGCTTATGCTCTCTTAAGTGAATCAAAATAATTTGAGTTGCTTCCAGCTTCATTCATTGAGAACTCCACAAATGGAATCTTAGGGGTGCTTTAGAAACTGCTTAATGAATGAAATAGATATGCAATAGAAAATTACTGAGGAATCCTCAAAGAGGTTTGACACCTTAATAACAAGGTTCTATGAATACATTAAAGATGCTCTATACCCTTATCAGCTAACTTAAAGCATGCAAGTCGGGTAATTTGTTGGTGATTCTTTTGTTACACTCTGGATTCCTCCATTGCCTTCCTTAACTGCATTTCTAACACAGATGACCTGCTGTGTAGCCATTAATTATTTTTTTAAAAAAGAGAGTGCACTGCATTTCTAACCATTTGTTGGATTATTTTCAGGTGAACAACATATTTCCTTTTGTTCTAAATTACATTTAAGATTTGGAATATTCTCATTCACCAGCAACCTTCAAGCTCACTGTATCTAATGCAATAATTGCAGAACTTTTCATAGAAAATAAAACTCTCAAAAAGAGTTCATTTTTATGAAACATTACTCATAAAAGGCAACATTTAACAAATTAGCTAAATTTACTTGCAATTTTTATATATCTATAGAATGAATACGACTTTTGTTTATTTTTGTTCATATAAGGACTTTTCTAAGAAATATGTCCCTTTAAATGTATTTTTTTCTCCTTTCTTTGGATTTTATTTATTATCTCTCAGGCTCTGAAAGACTGTGAACTTTTGAAGAGCTGAATGTAAATAGATTTTTTGCAAATTATTAACGTGTTCAATGTGCTTTGCAGCCTCGGTAAATTTTTTCCAGTGCGAACAACTAGATCCTGATATTTCTGCTGTTTCATAGTTTAGAATGTTTGTTGCAGTTGAAAGCTTCTCAGAATAGTAGATTTTGATGCTGCTAGAGTCTTGTGTTTTACATTTTGCCTTGGCTTTATTAATTTGTGATTAGTATATTTATTTTTGATTTATTGAAACCCAGTCTTAAATTATGAGTGAAATTTCCCATTGGAGGCCCATTAAGGATTATCAATAAAGTTGACATGCTTTTTAATATAATATCTTATTTTTAATGTGTGGAATAGTGCTGTACAAGTTTGATTTTCAATTAGCAACTTCTGGAGTTTTTTGGCTTTTGATGTTATGAGCTAAAGAAAGACTATCAATTTTGTTTATTCCAGAAGTTCAAGTGATTCTGAAATTTATACGTAAGGTGTGTGGTATATGCTTTCTTGTTCATACGGAAAATTTTATGAAAAATAAAAAAGAAATTGTGAAATAAGTTTAAATTCTAAACAAAATTGTTAGTTTTTCTTTTAAGTGTTTATAAAGATATTTATTCCTCAGAGTGAGATGAAAACCATCCATGCAATCTTCTGCCATTTTTAACTAGTAAATAGAAAAATTCCTGAATTCTCACGGTTTCAATTGGCTCAAAAGAAGTTATGAAAGTGTAAAATGAGTTTTCAAGCTAGATACACTTAGATAAAAATCCCTAATTCCACAGTTTATTAGTTCTATGACCTTGAATATATTGTTTAACCTGTCAAGCTCAGTTTACATTTAAAATTGATTCTTGAACAGAAATAGAAGACTACATATTAAAGAATATAATATAATGCCTCATTATTGAAAATGTGCAATTAATGATAGTCATTATCATTACTGTCATTTCTTTTATCAGAAATTAATGGTTCATAAACCACTTTAGTCTCTAAGTTATAGTAATCCCACTCATAATAGAATCTCTGAATAAGAAATTGAGCTATGACCAATGAACAGTTAACAGTGCTTAACCTACCTTGTAAAAAAAACATCCCTTAAGTAAGTGTGCCAAGCACTGTGTAGTCACTGGAATCAATATTAAATAAGTTACAATCTCAGCCTTCAAGGAATTTATGCCTAATGAGGAAGGTAATGACAACCCACTCCAGTGTTTTTGCCTGGAGAATCCCAGGGACAAGGGAGCCTGGTGGGCTGCCGTCTCTGGGCTCGCACAGAGTCGGACACAACTGAAGCAACATAGCAGCAGCAGCAGCAGCAGCAGCAAGCACAGTTCAGTAAGTCAAGTGAAACAAAAATATGGTATAGATGCATAAAGGAAATAATTTGTAGAAGAAATGCCTACACTGAGACCTTATTCTCATTCTTATTTCTTTCATTCTTTCCTTAAATGCGTCTCCTTTCATTATACTGTTTCTTTGCCATTATTTCCCTACCATAAAATACCAACGTATAACTGGACACAACAGAATATGGAACCAAGAAGATATTTTTAAGTTTGTTTTCTTATTGAATACATCTTAAGGTCATCTATTAATTATTTTCCAATGTAGCTAAATAATGTGGCCCTTGTCTCCCACCCAAGCCTCCAGAGGGTCACGGAAACTCAGTGAAAAAAGAGCCTTGCCTTTGGTTTAAATATTATACCGTGATACCTCTATCCTTTAATACCTTCCAAAAAAGAGCTTTCTATCTGATACTCTTTGTGCTAAATGCTAAGTTGCTTCAGTCTGACTCTTTGCAACACTATGGAGTCTGTAGCCCACCAGGCTCCTCTGTCCATGGGGATTCTCCACGCAAGAATACTAGATGGATTGCCGTGCCCTCCTCCAGGGGATCTTCCTGATCCAGCGATCGAATCTGTGTCTGCCACACTGGCAGGCAGATTCTTTACTAGAGCCTCTAGGGAGGCCCACACATACCTGTGTGTGTGCATGTGTGTGTGGAAGTCACTCGGTCATGTCCGAGTCTTTGTGACCCCATGGACTGTAGGGAGGGACCCCCGTCCCTCCTGCCAGGGAGGCCCACACATACACATATGCATAAATCCAAAATGGCCTTAACTATCTTCAGCCCTTCT
Source organism: Aepyceros melampus (assembly GCA_006408695.1). Lineage (NCBI taxonomy): Eukaryota > Metazoa > Chordata > Mammalia > Artiodactyla > Bovidae > Aepyceros > Aepyceros melampus. The sequence goes on along the minus strand of SJXQ01010934.1, from coordinate 53,097 downwards.
CAGAGCTTTTTCACTTCTCCTCAGCTTTTTCCTCCATTCTCCCTCTATTTCCTGCCCCACTTACTAGGAAAACTCAAGTATATCTCTTATCTGGAGTTAAAGAGATATCTTTTTCTCCTTTTGAAGTCTGTAACAAGTTCAGTTCAGTTCAGTCTCTCAATCGTGTCCGATTCTTTGCGACCCCATGAATTGCAGCACGCCAGGCCTCCCTGTCCATCACCAACTCCGAGTTCACTCAGACTCACGTCCATCGAGTACGTGATGCAATCCAGCCATCTCATCCTCTGTCGTCCCCTTCTGCTCCTGCCCCCAATCCCTCCCAGCATCAGGGTCTTTTCCAATGAGTCAGCTCATGAGGTGGCCAAAGTACTGGAGCTTCAGCTTTAGCATCATTCCTTCCAAAGAAATCCCAGGGCTGATCTCCTTTAGGATGGACTGGTTGGATCTCCTTGCAGTCCAAGAGACTCTCAAGAGTCTTCTCCAACACCACAGTTCAAAAGCATCAATTCTTCAGCTCTCAGCTTTCTTCACAGTCCAACTCTCACATCCATACATGACCACAGGAAAAACCATAGCCTTGACTAGATGGACCTTTGTTGGCAGAGTAATATCTCTGCTTTTCAATATGCAATCTAGGATTGTCATAACTTTCCTTCCAAGGAGTAAGCGTCTTTTAATTTCATGGCTGCAATCACCATCTGCAGTCATTTTGGAGCCCCAAAGAATAAAGTCTGACACTGTTTCCATCTAACATCTCACCCTCTGTCATCTCCTTCTCCTCCTGCCCTCAGTCTTTGCCTGCATCAGGGTCTTTTCCAAGGAGTCAGTGCTTCGCATCAGGTGGCCAAAGTATTGGAGCTTCAGCATCAGTCTTTCCAATGAATATTCAGGATTGATTTCCTTTAGGATTGACTGGTTTGATGTCCTTGCAGTCCAAGGGACTCTCAAGAGTCTTTTCCAACACGACAGTTCTAAAGCATCAATTCTTCAGCACTTAGCTTTCTTTATGGTCCAGCTCTCACATCCATACATGACTACTGGAAAAACCATAGCTTTGACTAGATGGACCTTTGTTGGCAAAGTAATGTCTCTGCTTTTTAATATGCTGTCTAGGTTTTCTTCCAAGGAGCAAGTGTCTTTTAATTTCATGGCTGCAGTCATCATCTGCAGTGATTTTGGAGCCCAAGAAAACAAAGTCTGTCACTGTTGCCATTGATTTATAATGCCCTTCATAAATCTTGTCAGAGGATATCTGCCAACCTTTCATTATCTTTCAACCTTCATACTCTCCCTCCCCTACCTTTTCCTCCAAGGTGCCTTGAGTGTGTTTTAAACATTCTAATGACATCCTGACTTCACTTCTCTGTTTCAGTTCTAGCACCATCACTTCTATATTTTTGATCCAACTAAAGTCCATCAAATAACATCAAAGAAATGGCAGAAAGGGAGCCCTCAGTGGAGTACATAATACCTGTTGCAGAGCATGTTCATGCCAGAGTTGGCCTCTCAGAGCCTTCGTTTGTGAGCATTTGTAGAAGTGTATACTGATGTAAGTTAGCGAGGAGCCGAGAACGGCTCTCAACGTGGGGGTGAGGGAGAGGTGTGCCTACGTACAGATACATAAATACTTACATACGTACACGCATGATAGTCACCCCAGAAGCTCAGTATGTTGTCATAGGTTGTTTTACACTTTAAGGAAAAGATTTAAGAGCAAATAACTTTATAATAAATCAGCACTTTTGAGATGGCATTAGAAGGAAGGCCTTATTGAAGTCTTCTCATTCTAGGTGAAGTGGCAGATTTGAAAGTGAAGGAGGTTTTAAGGCTTGCTAGGTGGTGCGGTGGTGAAGAAACCGCCTGCCTATGCAGATACAGTTCTGCTATCTGCTGTCTGCCAGGGCGGTAGGAGATGCGCTTCAGTCCCTGGGTCAGGAAGAACCCCTGGAGTGGGAAATGGCAACCCATCCCTGGGAAGCCCCCAAAACAGAGGAGTCTGGAGGGCTACAGTCCATGTGATCCAAACGGACACAACCAAGCATTCGCACATTAAGGACATTTTAGACTTTGTTTGTTTAAAGAAATATTTCCAAAATACTAATAGTTATTTCCCCTTGAAGAGTCTTGTGGAAACCCTTTTTGACGTAGTTAATGTTTCCAACATCCCAGTCTTATATTGCTTTCAATGCATATTTTCATATTAATAGTAAGTCTGAGTGGTCCTGTTGTGAAGACCCAGCATATGTTTTGTTTGCTTAACTTTATGTTTCCAAACCTTTTTGCACTGGGAAGTTATGTTAAAATGCGCTTGTTAACCATCTCATTGTGGTTCTGAAGAACCCAATTGGAAAAGAAGGACAAAAACTGAACTATGTAGTGAAAGGTACTTTAGGACAAAGAGCCATTAATTGCGTCTTTTAGCTATCAAAGTTGTGTTTATGGTATCATAAGTGCAAAGTCTTGCAAGAGTTACTTTACTTTTCTGAGTTTTAGTTTTGTCATTTAAAAATAAATACGAGATTTTCTGCCTTCCTTTCTCTGGTTAGGAGTTTATCGTGAGATTGAAATTACTTTTGAACATACACTATAAACTGGATAGTGCCAAGTAAGGATAAGAGACGTATGATTATTATTCAGCTTTAGAATTTTAGTTTATCTCTTATTTTAAAAAGATAAATTAAGAATCAGAGTACTGATCTGGTGCAAATTATTGCAATGACATTATATCTACTAAAAGAAGTCCTTTGCCCCCTATCCTCACCTACCTCAGCTCCTAGTATAAAATGGCAAACATATGTAACTATAACTAGGTTTTCACACAGTAAAATTAAAAAGGTGATTTTAAAATAAAATAAATCCGGAGGGGAAAATCAAATTATTTAAAATTGTAGGCACATCAACTTCTGGTTTTTTTCCTCAGGATTTCTCATGTAGTTGAGCCCACAGTGTTTCGCAGTGGAGTAAGCATGTTCCAATTTTCAGAGACGCTCTTGTGGAAAGAGAGGCAAGCGTGGCCGTGCCCAGGTTTTTGTTCCAGCAGACAAGCTTTGGCAATAAGACTTTTATCCTAATGGAATAAACAGGTCTGTGAGAGTCACTGGGCCTTACATTCTTGAAAGCAGCATGTAGAACTGAACAACGCAAGGATAGGGGAAAATGACTAAAGAAACGAGACCCATATATGTCTGTGTCCAAAGAGAATCCATTGTGAACAAGGTCTGTGCCCCTCAGTGCAGGCGAGCAGGAGCAATGACTTCCCCTCAGGGACAATGGAAATCATTTCTCATGAGTTTCCACAACCCTGATTATCAAAATCTACTTCTTTCCTCGGAATCCTCCCCTAGTCATCTTAGCCAAGAGGTTTCTCTCAGGCTTCTTACCACATCTGAACTCATAGTTTCTTGTGTATCTGCCAATTCTCCTAGGAAACTGGAAGTTCCTTGAAAGGAAATCTGTCTGATAAATTTTTGGGTCCCCTCTAGAGAGGTGTGCCACTGGAGGGCAGTTGAATAGGGGTGGTAGCATGTCAAGTGTACGTTGCCCCATTAATAAGTCATAAAGAGTGGCAATCACCAGTCAGGCACTATTAAAGAATTCGCAAACACCTAGGGTTATGAGAAGCAGCATTTGGGCGTCTGACTCACAAAGGGTGTTGATGGCTAGGTTACACAGTACCTGTAAGAGTAAGTAAGACTGCCCATTTCCTATATAACTTCCTTTTCTTGGCCCCTCCCTGGAGCAGCAGAGCAAACAGTTAAAGAGGAAAGCAAGCAGAATAAAGAACAGATTACAATCTCCTCTCTTCTGCTTACTTCAAACTGAGCTGAGAAAGGAGAAACTAGGTTGGATATATAGTGGAAATTTACACTTAAATTAGACTGAGCTTTTTAATACCTACTATAATATCTACTTTTCTGATACCTGAAAGTTACTTGGAAAGATACAGATCAGCCCAATATATCATCCTGGAATGGGAAAGGGAGGCACAGCTACAGTATATTTGAGGAAAAGATGAGAAAATAAAGCTGTATAACCAACCCATTCGACAAACTGGTTATAAAAGAAACAATACAAGATGGCATATGATTCATCCATAAAGCAAGAGGTATAGGCCAGAATTGCTGGTGTAGGTGTTAGAAAGAAGAAACTGGTGTGAACTTGAGTGACAGAAAAAAATGGTCTGGATCCAGATCACCAATGGTACAGGAGAAAATGGAAAAAATGCCTTCCAAAGAGGCGCTCTGTAGGTATCTAACTACACAGAGCACTTGTATCATTCATCCTTGGCTCATAACCAAGATCAGATTCATCTGAATATTGAAAGTTATCTCTAAGCTAATTTCAGGAGAGCAAGGAAATGAAAGCAAAGATCATTTACACTTGGTAATAACATTCAATAGTAATGGTGTAAAGAATTTAAAGTGTATATGACACTGTTTTGGCTATTTACACGTTACTTCATTGAATCCACGTTATAGGTCTGCAAGGTAAGCTTCATTTTATGACCAAGAAATTGTCTCAGAAAGTAATTTTTTCAAGGTCACACATTTACTAAGTGATAAAGGTGTTATTTAAAACAACTGTAGTTGTTTAGTTGCTAAGTTGTGTCCAGTCTTTGCGACTTCATGGACTGTAGCCTGCCAGGCTCCTCTGTCCATGGGATTTCCGAGGCAAGAATACTGAAGTGGGTTACCATTTCCTGCTCCAGGGGATCTTCCTGACCCAGTGATCAAACCCATGTCTCCTTCTTTGGCAGGCGGATTCTTTACTGCTGAGCCCCCAGGAAAGCCTTCCTATCTACATAGGCTTTTTTTTTTCCTTTGGTTTTTTTTTTTTTAAACTTTTTATTATGGAGAGCGTACACATTTGAAGAGATGGATATAATGACTCTTATGTACCCATCACTCAATTTTAACCACCAAGAGTCACTTTTCTTCACTTCTATATCCATACTTCCCCCTCCAATGGTTTAGTTTGAACAAATTATGACACTATGTCATTGCATCTGTAAATATTCAAATATGTATCTATAAGGAGTCTTTGAAACATGTCCACAGTACTGTTACATACCCCCAAAATTATTTACTGTCATCGAATATCTAGTCAGTGTTCAAAGCTCATAAGTATTATTATAATTTATCTGAATCAGGATCTAGATAAGGTCTACACATCCCAGTTGGCTAGTAGACAGCTGCTGCTGTTGCTGCTGCTGCTAAGTCGCTTCAGTCATGTCCAATGCTATGCGACCCCATAGACAGCAGCCTACCAGGCTCCTCTGTCCCTGGGATTCTCCAGGCAAGAATGCTGGAGTGGGTGCCATTTCCTTCTCCAACGCATGCATGCATGCTCAGTCGCTTCAGTCGTGTTCAACTCTGTGCGATCCTATGGACAGCAGCCCACCAGGCTCCTCTGTCCACAGGATTCTCTAGGCAAGAATACTGGAGTGGGTTGCCATTTCCTTCTCCAGTAAACAGCAGCCTGTTTTATATAAAACATTTATATAAGACATGTTTCTCACTAGAGGAAAGTATGGTGTGGATAAAAGAGACATGGCTTCAAATTTGAGCCTAGTTGCTCTGAACAAGTTATCTAACTTTTGAAAAGTAAAAATTATGTTCCTGAGTTTAGTTGCAAGGTTTAATAACATAATGTCTATGAAAGTGCTTAGAATAATCTCTGGCATGTACAAATATTTTAGTAAATTTTAGATTCCTTACTTAAAAAAAATTAAAAGAAAAAAATAGTATGCTAGGCCAAGAAACTTGAGGAAAGTTCTTGGAGTGCTTTAGCTACTGACCCTTGTGATCACTCCCGTTTTGTTTCTGGATATAAACTTGACCACAGTTGTCCCATAATGGCTGAGACTAACAGCTCTGAATCCTCCTCACTGGCACGTTTCATTTTGTTTCCCACATGAAGAGGAAGGAAGTTTGTGAGTTTAAAATGATCTCAAGTTCAAAAAAAATGAAATGTTACAAGCTATTATCATGTCAATTAAAAGTAATAGGAAAAAATTAAAATATGATATCATGTTAGCAGAGGTTAACATAACTTTGCGTAAGTAGCCTAATTAAAAAAAAAAAAACAAATAAGGGCAATTAAAATGATTCAGGTTTGAATTTACTTTTTGTTCTTATGAATTTGGGCAAATCACTTCATTCCTCAAGATCCCAGTTTCCTAGGGTATAAAATAGAAATTCTGAATAAGATAATCAAAATAATCTAAAGATCAGACATCAGTAACATGGGAAAATGGAAATAATATTGAGCAATAAAACCAAATTTGAATTCTGACTTCACCATTTAATGGCTGTGTGGCCTTAGGCAAATAATTTAATCTCTCTGAACCTCAGTCTTCTCGGTTGTTAAATATAAATTATAGCTGTCTCACAAAATTGTTGTGAAAACCAGAGGTTATACATACATTTTAAATGACTAGCAGAAACCAAGCATTTAATTGACACTCGGTTCTTTAATAATGAAGTAATATTTGCTGTTCTCAAAGAGTTTTTCATTTAAATTGAGAAAATTGAATGAATTCATAATCAAGAAGCATAGAACTGAATACAGCTGACAGGCCATCTCCTGAATTGGGTACATCTAAAGCCACTCCAGTACTCTTGCCTGGAAAATCCCATGGATGGAGGAGCCTGATAGGCTGCAATCCAAGGGGTCAGACACGACTGAGCGACTTCACTTTCACTTTTCACTTTCATGCATTGGAGAAGGAAATGGCAAACCATTCCAGTATTCTTGCCTAGAGAATCCCAGGGACTGGGGAGCCTGGTGGGCTGCCGTCTATGGGGTCACATAGAGCTGGACACGACCAAAGCAACTTAGCAGCAGCAGCAGTAACAGCAAAGCCATTTTTGAAGTTAATAGGTCTTTATCTAGAACACGATGTTTGAATTCAAAACATTATATTTATAAAGGATTATAGCCCAGTGACAGTAACATAATGTTCTTATAGTGCTTATGCCTGCTTATTTAGAAAATATAAAGTAAGCAGTTTTTTTCTGTGTCATATGAGAACCAGAGGTTGCTGGGGAAGAGTACTCAGATTTTTGTAATAAGTCTATAAGCTTATACATCTGTGAATTGAAACTCACTAGGAAGTGATGTAATGCTGATAGAAGGAAGGCTAAAAATTCATACAGCATTTCAGCTAGTTTATCTGAAGTGTAGTTACTGATTTCTATGGTCAATAGCCAAGAATCACATGATTTCTCTGAATTTGAATCTAATTCACTGATTGTTACCATGGTGATTGAGTTTGCATCTTTATAACAGAATATTCCAGTTTTGTGGTTGTCTTAGATTAGATATGAGTGCAGAATTTTTATTTTTTAATTAAGTGGAGACAGAGACTGCTTTTTTCTTTCAAAAGACTTTTTAAATCTAATTTTAAAAATTCATTTGACAAAACTCCAAAAACTAGAACTAAAGAGGGTTACTGTCGGCATTCCAGATAACTCACCAAACAAATAACCACGCTTCAAGCTGCTACTCATATGACAGCTCTTAAATGAGCTTCATTGAAAGCCAAGACTTTGCTCTTTTGAAGTACTTTTTCTCAATAAAAAAAAATAATACTTGCTCACTGTAGAAAATTTAGAAAGCAAAACTCAGAAAAAATGGAATCAGAAAAGAAAAGAAAAATCAGAGGAAAGAATAAAAATCACTTACAATCTATTATTTATAGGTTATAGTTTCCTCCTTTATAAATATTTTTTTCTAATTGAGACTACTCGTTTCTTTAAAATTTGTATTCTGCTTTTTTTTCCGTTAATACCACCTTTGCAATTAAAACTGTTCACAAATGTAATTTTTTTTAAAGATTTATTTATTTATTTTTGGCTGCACTGGGTCTTTGTTGCTACCTGTAGGCTTTCTCTAGTTGCAGGGGTACTTTCTAGGGTGGTGCACAGGCTTCTCATTGCAGTGGCTTCTTGTGTTGCAAAGCCTGGGCTCTAGACCCTTGTGGGCTTAGTTGCTCTGTTGTATATGAGATCTTCCCGGACCAGAGATCAAATCTATGTCCCCTGCATTGGCAGTCAGATTCTTAACCACGAGACCACTAGGGAAGCCCCACAGATGTAATCTTAGGACATTACACTCCACTATATGCATAGAGAAGATTTGCTTCAGTGTTCTCTTATTCTTACCCTTTTAACTTTTTAAAGACCACTGAAGGGAACATCTTGTGCACAAACTTCACTGCCTTTTTAAGAATGGACTGGACAATGTCCTTGGTATACATTTCTGGTCATCACTGGTAGAATGAGTAATTTTTTTGAATGTAGGCTTTTCTGCTTGGTGACAGAGAATGGTACTCTGGAGAAACAGTAGGCCTGAGGAGTCATAATGTTAAATAGTTTGTGGAAAATTCACGTAACTAGTTTGTAGTTTGGGGAGACTACTTTATGAGCAGATAGCTGTATTCCTTTCAGAAGTTCTGAAAAACCTCTTCTGATCAAAACCTTCCTGAAATGTCATCACGTCTCTCACTTTGTTTTGAAGCAGGAAATAGGAGAGAGAGCCATTTCTAGGCTAAAATCCCAGAACATTGTTTGATTACCATTTTTAATAGCATGCTTTGCCTTTATTATCATTATTACTGCTATTGCCACTATCATCATCACCCTCTTTATCATCATTTCCAGTAGTACCCTTCCTAACCCATCTGGGAATTCCTAGAAAGCAGACACAGGGCCTCAGTAATCTTTGGATCTCTCACAGGGCCGTACACCTAACAGTCCATACACCTATGTCTCACAGGACATAGTTAGAGGCTTTAAAACAGAATTCACCCATATTTGTTTTAGCTTAAATAAATTTCTGAGTTTTTCTCTTGAAAGCAAGTTTTGTTCGAAGAAACTAAATAGCAGACTGTTAGGCTCCCGGAAGGTGGTGAATAACATTTCCTGCTTCAGAATTTGTTCTGTTCCAGGCCAGCCCTCTGCCCCATTTTGACACTCCCAGGACCTCTTAATAGGCAGAATTTCTCTTACTCATACAGCAGACACCTCTTGTGCCTTTACCATATGCCAGGGATCCAGTTTGATTACAAGAGTATAAAGACCTTTAAGACAAATTTCTGTCTTCAAGAAGCTCATGATCTAAAGTAGCAGTTAAATGAAGTGGGCTATATGTTAGAGTGTTAAAATGATGATATTGTGATCAAACAGAATACTTAAAGAATCTCTACCTTTTAAAACGTTGTTGTTGTTCAGTCGCTAAGTCATGTCTGACTCTTTGCAACCCCATGGACTGCAGCATGCCAGGTTTCCCTGTCCTTCACTATCTCCTGGAGTTTGCTCAGATTAATGTCCATTGAGTCAGTGATGTCATCTAACCATCTCATCCTCTGCCACCCTCTTCTCCTTTTGCCTTCAATCTTTCCCAGCATCAGAGTCTTTTCCAACGAGTCAACTCTTTGCATCAGGTAGCCAAAGGGTTGGTGCTTCAGCTTCAGCATCAGTCCTTCAAATGAATATTCAGGGTTGATTTCCTCTATGATTGCCTGGTTTGATGTCCTTTCAGTCAAAGGGACTCGAGTTTTTCCATCACCACAGTTCAAATGCATCATTTCTTTGGCGCTCAGCCTTCTTTATGGTCCAACTCTCACATCCATATATGACTACTGGAAAAACTATTGCTTTGACTGTACAGACCTTTGTTGGCAAAGTGATGTCTTTGCTTTTTAATATGCTGTCTAGGTTTCTCATAGCTTTCCTTCCAAGGAACAAGTGTCTTTTAATTTCTTGGCTGCAGTCACCATCCACACTGATTTTGAAGCCCAAGAAAATAGCATCTGTCACTGCTTCCACTTACTTTTAAAACATAGTGTGGAGTAAACTGGCCAACATAAACACATACATAATCTCATGTGGTTCAAGGTTCATTAATTTGGCACTCTTGGTGTAAAAGAAAAACTCCTGGATCCTGACTTTGCTATCATTTTAAAGTTTTGTTGTTGTTTTTTTTTAAGATGCAAGTGGTGTGAAAGCTCAACTTTTATGAACTATATTTTTACATCAGTTATTATAAGAACTATATTTATTAAAGTGACTAGCTAATAAAATAAATTATAAATTAATGCCAGCTCATCACTTCTTAAATCAGTTAGAACATTAAAAGTGATAGGAAGATGTCGGTGGTAGATGGAAAAATCATGTCAGTAGTATTCCATAGACCTGAAGTCAAACCCCAGCATTACCACTGGCTAGTTGCAGCATCTTCTGTTTCCTTGCCTGGGAAATGGAAAGTCTATCTTGTATCATCCTTGTAAAGATTAAATCAGTTTATGTATGAAGCATACGTAGGACAGAGCTGGGGATAGAAGGAATGTGAAATATCAGATAATTATTATCATTATTGTTTACAGCAATAATGTGAATAATTAAGGTCCCTAGGTTCTTCCAGGACTTATTTGCACAACAAAGCTTTTAGACTCAACTTCTATGTAATTCACCAGTGTATTCTCAAAACCAAATCCAGTGCTTAGCATATACAGCATAGATGCTCAAATAAATATGGATTGACTGAATCAAAGAGCCCCAAGAGGTCTAAGAGATGGAATAGGGAAGTGGAAATTTCTGGTTATATGGGGAAGATATTTCAGGGGCAAAAGAACCTCACATTCTCCAGGGTTTACTCACCAGAGTTCTTTCCACTTGTCACAGTCTTACACCTTATGATGCTCAAATGTTCTGAAACCCCCACAGTTAATTCAGCAAAGAAGGGGAAAGAGGAAGAGCCACTTTTTCAGGTGTGCAGTGTTTGCAAACACTTGTGACACTTACCCTCCCTCTGTGCCAAGGACTGTGTAGATGCTTTACTTTACATACATATTATCTCACACATTTTTACAATAATTCAATGAAATATCTGTACTTTAGATAGAGAGATTAGTACTTACAGGGATCAATTAATTAACATAAAGTCGTAAAGTTTGTAAGTGTTGGCTCTTGACCCAAACAAATCTGTGATCTTTCCACTTACTTCATTACATTGCTTTTTCTTCACTATGTTACTTTTACATGAAGTACCATCCCTGTGCTTCATCAATTCATTCATTCTTTCAACCTTTCAATACCTGTTGAAGACATCTATCATTTGCCTAGTACTAATGTAGAGGTCAACACTGAAATCAGATTGATTATATTCTTTGCAATCAAAGATGGAGAAGCTCTATACAGTCAGCAAAAACAAGACCGGGAGCTGACTGTGGCTCAGATCATGAACTCCTTATTGCCAAATTCAGACTTAAACTGAAGAAAGTAGGGAAAATCACTAGACCATTCAGGTATGACCTAAACCAAATCCCTTATGATTATACACAGAAGTGAGAAATAGATCTAAGGGACTAGATCTGATAGATAGAGTACATGATGAACTATGGACTGAGGTTCATGACATTGTACAGGAGACAGGGATCAAGACCATCCCCATGGAAAAGAAATGCAAAAAAAGCAAAATGGTTGTCTGGGGAGGCCTTACAAATAGCTGTGAAAAGAAGAGAAGTGAAAAGCAAAGGAGAAAAGGAAAGATATAAGCATCTGAATGCAGAGTTCCAAAGAATAGCAAGGTTTAAGAAAGCCTTCCTCAGCGATCAATGCAAAGAAATAGAGGAAAAGAACAGAATGGGAAAGACTAGAGATCTCGTCAAGAAAATTAGAAATATCAAGGGAACATTTCATGCAAAGATGGGCTCGATAAAGGACAGAAATGGTATGGACCTAACAGAAGCAGAAGATATTAAGAAGTGGCAAGAATACACAGAAAAACTGTACAAAAAAGATCTTCATGACCCAGATAATCACGATGGTGTGATCACTCACCTAGAGCCAGACATCCTGGAATGTGAAGTCAAGTGGGCCTTAGAAAGCATCACTACGAACAAAGCTAGTGGAGGTGATGGAATTCCAGTTGAGCTATTTCAAATCCTGAAAGGATACTGTGAAAGTGCTGCAATCAATATGCCAGCAAATTGGAAAGCTCAGCGGTGGCCAAAGGACTGGAAAAGGTCAGTTTTCATTCCAATCCATAAGAAAGACAATGCCAAAGAATGCTCAAACTACCACACAATTGCACTCATCTCACATGCTAGTAAAGTAATGCTCAAAATTCTCCAAGCCAGGCTTCAGGAATACGTGAACATGAACTTCCAGATGTTCAAACTGGTTTTAGAAAAGGCAGAGGAACCAGAGATCAAATTGCCAACATCTGCTGGATCATCCAAAACGCAAGAGAGCTCCAGAAAAACATCTATTTCTGCTTTATTGACTGTGCCAAAGCCTTTGACTGTGTAGATCACAATAGACTGTGGAAAATTCTGAAGGAGATGGGAATACCAGAGCACCTGACCTGCCTCTTGAGAAACCTGTATGCAGGTAAAGAAACAACAGTTAGAACTGGACATGAAATAACAGACTGGTTCCAAATAGGAAAAGGAGTAAGTCAAGGCTGTATATTGTCACCCTGCTTATTTAACTTATATGCAGAGTACATCATGAGAAATGCTGGACTGGGGGAAGCACAAGCTGGAATCAAGATTACAAGGAGAAACATCAATAACTTCAGATATGCAGATGACACCACCCTTATGGCAGAAAGCAAAGAAGAACTAAAGAACCTCTTGACGAAAGTGAAAGAGGAGAGTGAAAAAGTTGGCTTAAAGCTCAACATTCAGAAAATGAAGATCATGGCATCTGGTCCCATCACTTCATGGCAAATAGATGGGGAAACAGTAGAGACAGTGTCAGACTTTGTTTTTTTGGGCTCCAAAATCACTACAGATGGTGACTGCAGCCATGCAATTAAAAGATGCTTACTCCTTGGAAGGAAAGTTATGACCAACCTAGATAGCATATTCAAAAGCAGAGACATTACTCTGCCAAAAAAGGTTCGTGTAGTCAAGGCTATGGTTTTTCCAGTGGCTATGTATGGATGTGAGAGTTAGACTGTGAAGAAAGCTGAGCACCGAAGAATTGATGCTTTTGAACTGTGGTGTTGGAGAAGACTCTTGAGAGTCCCTTGGACTGCAAGGAGATCCAACCAGTCCATTCTAAAGGAGATTAGCCCTGGGTGTTCTTTGGAGGGAATGATGCTGAAGCTGAAACTCCAGTACTTTAGCCACCTCATGTGAAGAGTTGACTCATTGGAAAAGAATCTGATGCTGGGAGGGATTGGGGGCAGGAGGAGAAGGGGACGACCAAGGATGAGATGGCTGGATGGCATCACCAACTCAATGGACATGAGTTTGGGTGAACTCCGGGAGTTGGTGATGGACCGGGAGCCCTGGCATGCTGCAATTCATGGGGTCACAAAGGATCGGACATGACTGAGCAACTGAACTGAACTGAACTGAAATGTACAGGGTAAACTAAAACAGCCACAATCCCTGCCCTTAGGCTTCCCAGGTGGCACAGTGATAAAAGAATCTGCCTACCAATGCAGGAGACGGAGGTTTAATCCTTGGGCTGCGAAATTCCCCCTGGAGAAGAAAATGGCAACTCACTCCAGTATTCTTGCCTAGAAAATACCAAGGACAGAGGAACCTGGCGGGCTGCAGTCCATGGGGTCACGAAGAGTTGGACAGGACTGAGCATTCGCATGCAAGCATGAGAATCACAAAATAGCCTAAAATTACAAGATTAAGTATCATGAAAGAAAAATACTTGTTGCTGTAAGAAATGGTAATATGGAGATCTATTTTGAGGTGCTTAAAGTAGTAGATACCAGGGAAATCCCCTGAGGTCTAGATTTCCAACTCACCCTCCTGGGATTGCTACTGAGATATGTTTACCGTGGCTGTGTCTCAGGAAGGTAATGAGTGCTGCATTTCTCTTTGAGAAGAGAGGAACGGGCCTTGCTTCCAGGTTTTAGCATCTCCCACTTTATCCATTACTCAAAAGTCCCCCAATAATAAGGACAACAGAGCTTTTGATGCCAGCTCATGTCTAAGAGAACCACACTCTCTGATGCATAATTCACTGCGACAGTTTTCAGATAACTTGCAAGTCAAGTACTTCTCCCAAACCCATGGTTGTTTTCATGTGGGCCTTTAAACACACCCAAATGCCTCTATAGTTCCACTAAGTCAGAAGTGGTTTTCATTGTTTCAACAAGTGTTTATTAATCACTTACATTGTCGTACCTTCTCAGAACTCACACTCCAGTGGTGAAGATAGATGATGTCTGATAAGAATGGCTGTGAGAGAAGCATCGTGTGCTGTGGGAAGACTTCCAGGATACACAGGACCCAGTCCTCCCTAGGATGAGAGTTGGAGGTGGGATCACTTTGAGGACGCCAAGGCTATGAATTAGGAAGACAGTGGGAAAGAGGAGTAAGGACACTGTTATTGACAGAAGGAGCAGGAACCACAATATAGTTACAGTAATGGCAAGAAAATACTTTCAAATGAGTGTGTTTGACATAAAGTGTTAAAGTTTTTAGAATCTTAAATAAGATGAGCATGGTGTAATGGAAAGAATTGTGGGTTTTGTAATCAGGCTCTGTCACAAAATATTCCAAATTAGGTGAGTCATTTTATCATGAAATATTGATAATGATATCTATAGGACAGTATTATCATAATTAAATTACAGATATTACCACAGAAGTATATATGCTATCTAGACTTTAGAGGTAGTAAAAATGATGGTTTCAATGGTAAGATCAATAATACTACATATGATAATATGACATTATTATATGTGTTCATTTTTCTAACGCTCACAACCCATGCTAAGGAATTTTTGATGTTCTGACTTCAAAGAAAACTTAGAAACAGTAGGCGACAGGCCCACCACCACACAGCCAATAAGCGGCAAGTCCAGAAAGTATGACTTTCAGAGCCATTTCTTGACTGCTTTCCATAGGCTGCCCACAGTGGTCCATACACTGCTGTTATTATCATTATCATTACTTTAAGTTTCAAGTTCTTGAGAATATACAAAAATTCTATTAAACATCTTGGCTCAGACAATAAAGAATCTGCCAAGTTCAAGAGACAC
This sequence comes from Aepyceros melampus, assembly GCA_006408695.1. Lineage (NCBI taxonomy): Eukaryota > Metazoa > Chordata > Mammalia > Artiodactyla > Bovidae > Aepyceros > Aepyceros melampus. Next base: position 38,076 of record SJXQ01010934.1, on the reverse strand, counting down.
GGGTTTGATCCCTGGATCAGGGAGATCCCCTGGAGAAGGAAATGGCAACCCATTTCAGTATTCTTTTTCTTTTCCCACAATACTCTCTCTCTTTCTTTCTTTTTTTCCTCTCCAGTATTCTTGCCTGGGAAGTGTCATGAACAGAGGAGCCTGGTAGGCTATAATCCATGGGGTTGCAGGGTCAGATACGACTGAGTGACTAACACTTTCATAATCTATTATGCTTTCTTTCTTTCTTTTTTTGTTTTTTTAGCAAGAGCTTGCATTCCTATAATTTACTAACAGACCAGTTAGAATTAGATTCAGCTTAAAATGACAGAGAACACAAAATAACAATAAGTTAAAAGGAAAGTTTATTTCTCAATCATATAAAAGAAATCCAGCAGTTGGCAGCAAGGTTGATAGGGGAGCTTCACGAAGTTCTCAGGGGCTCAGTCTCCTTCCTCCCTTCACCTCTGCCATCTCTCGATCCGCCGTGGCTGCAAACCTCACATGTGCTTTCTACTAGCAAGAAGGAGAAGGGGGAGATAAAGGGTGCATCCTTTCCTTTTAAGGACCCTTCCCTAAGTCAGATCTGAAAATTGGCATGTATGCCATTGGCCAGAATTCAGTCACATTTAACAAAACCAGTGCTATAAATTAGGAGTTTTATTATTAAGGAAAAAGGACATGGATTTTGAAGGAACTGGAAGCTTCTGCCATGCTAGTAATAATAACATTTTAGAATACTTATTTTAATTTAGATTATCAAATTTTTATGTGTAATATTAAAAAGTAAACACATACACAAAAATACATCTAAGGTTCTAATCAACAAAATTTTTATTAAAAACATTGTCCCAGGGGTCATAAACTTTGGTATTTTTGCCTGGGCTTTGCGCCTAGCTTTTTGTCTTGGTCAAAATCACTTTCTTTTGCTGGGCCTCAGTTTGTATGTAGAATAAGTAGGGTTAAACTTTCCATCCCTACCTACTATTATCAAATGTAATAGGTAAATCTCAAGGTCTTAACCAGAATATTAAAGTGTTATAGAGCAAAAATCTTGCAATGAGCCACTTTTCTCAGAAATAGATACAGATTTATTACTGTTTATTTATACTTTGCAGGCTTCCCTGCTGGCTCACATGGTAGAGAATCTGCCTGCAATGCAGGAGACCCAGGTTCAATCCCTTGGTTGGGAAAATCCCCTAGAGAAGGAAATGGCAATCTACTCCAGTATTCTCCCAGGAGAATTCCATGGACAGTGGAGTCTGGCAGACTACAGTCCATGGGGTCACAAAGAGTTGACATGATTGAGTGACTAACACTTTCATTTTCATTTGTACCTTGTCTTCACTCAGAAAAAAATTAAAGATTTCTATTGTTCTTTATTTGTGCAAAAGCAATATGATGACAAAATAAGCAGAATAAACACTGAGAAAGATATTAAGCTGTCAATTTTTTTTTTTTTTTTGCTGAGCTTAAACTGAAAGTGAAAGTCACTCAGTCGTGTCCAGCTCTCTCCAACCCCATAAATTATACAGTCCATGGAATTTTCCAGGCCAGAATACTGGGGCGGGTAGCCTTTCTCTTCTCTAGGGGATTTTCCTAACCCAGTGATCAAACCCAGGTCTCCCACATTGCAGGTGGATTCTTTGCCAGCTGAGCCACAAGAGAAGCCCAAAAATACTGGAGTGGGTAGCCTATCCCTTCTCCAGCAGATCTCCCCAACCCAGGAATTAAACCAGGGTCTCCTGCATTGCAGGAGAATGCTTTATCAACTGAGCTATCATGGAAGACTTGCTGAGCTTATTTAGAGAAAATCCAAAGTTTCAAGTAGAGACAAAAATTAGTAAATATTAAGAGGCTGGATGCAAGATAAATTACAAAAATAAATAGACTTTTCTTTTAGCCTATCAAAAAAGCTTTCAGAAAAGAAAATTGGAAAAATATTCTATGTTCAATAACAAATACAAAATATTTAAGATTAAAAATTTTAAGAAAGGCAAACACTTTTTGGATGTTAACTATCTGAAACAAATCTGTCACCAGTAGATTTTTGAAGTTACCTCTTCAGGCCTCAGAATTTCTTCTGTGAGAGTGTGACAGTTAATCCCATTCAATAAACATTAATTGATTAATCTGGCTTAACAGATCTTAATTGAGTGCTTATTATATGCCAAGCCCTGTAATGGAAAATTTAGAAGTAGGGGAAAAAAAAAAAACAACCACCTAGGGTCTTTCATGGAGCTTATAGTAAGAAAAAACAACAAACAAATAATTAAGAACTGATCAGGCAGTGGGTTTGGGGGAAGCAGAGATTATGCTCCTATGGGCATATATAGCAAAGAGATTAACTTAATCTAAGGAATTCAGGGCAGAGACAAAGTAAGATTTATGCTGCAATCTAAAGTAAGAGTGGCTCAGTGATAAAGAACCCGCCTACCAGTGCAGGAGATGCATGTTCCATCCATGGGTGGGGAAGATCGTCTGGAGAAGGAAGTGGCAACCCAGTCCAGGATTCTTGCCTGGAGAATCCCCTAGACAAAGGAGCCTGGCAGGCTACAGTCCATGGGGTTGCAAAGATTCCAACATGACTTAGCAACTAAACAACAGCGATAAAGTAAGAGTGGGAGTCAGACAGGTGAAGGAGGCACAGAAAGAATGCTCCCAACACAGATAACAGCAAGTGCAAAGAGCTGGATTCGAAAGTGAACCTGGTGGGAAACAGCAACTCCAAAGAGTGGTAAACAGCCAGATTTCATATTGTGATGAATCTTATGAGGACTGTTCAGATTTTTTTTTTTTTTTTTTTTTTAACTGGGTCCTAAGAGGAATAGTGAAGAACGGGGAATCCTCATGTGCTGCAGTCCATGGGGTTGCAGAGTCAGGCATGGAAATGTCTAGGTAACGGAACAACAACAACAAAGAAGAAAATGGAAACCATGGAAGGTTTTTGAAAGGAAGTGACTTGATTAGACTTGCATTTGCAAAATATCCTTCTGGAGAATTAATTAGGGAGGGGCTAAATGTAAACAAACCAGTTTGGAGACAATTATAATTGTCCATGTAAGAGGTGATATTGGCTTGGGCTGAAATGAAATAGTACAGTGCAGATTCAGAGACTTGTACAAACTTGGAAAATATTTAGGAGGTAGATCACATAGGAGCATGACTGTATTTGTGAAGAGAGAGAGGATGATATTGTGTTCATGGAAGACTGGGTTGATGGTATAATTCATCAGATAGAGAATGAATGTTGAATATCTATTCTCTTTTGTAACTCTTACTATACAGCCCAGAAGTTAATAGAGAAAATGGCACTCCTTTTCTAAAAAGGTATTTATTGTTGTCTAGTCACTAAGTCCTTTCTGACTCCTTGAAACCCCATGGACTGTAGCCTGCCAAACTCCTCTATCTATGGGATTTTTCAGGCAAGAATACAGGAGTGGGTTGCCATTTCCTTCTCCAGGGGATCTTCCAGACTCAGGGATTGAACCCACGTCTCCTGCTTGGCACGCAGATTCTTTACCACTGAGTCACCTGGGAAGCCCCAAAGATGGCTTGTTGTTTTTGCTATTATGTTAAACTCTTTATGACCCAATGGACTGTAGTCTGCCAGGCTCCTCTATCCATGGGATTCCCAGGCAGGAATGCTGGAGTGGGTTGCCATTACTCATCAGAATAAAAAATGTAACTCACACCAAACCCTCTAATCAGGCCAGCAGGGTCTTCAGTACCCCACCCTTCAGAATTAATATTCTTTTCTATTGAGGATAAATTCAAACTTATTGAGGTTTTCATCAGGCCTACAGTTTGTCAAGCATTCCTAATTTTTTCCAGCACTATTTTACACTCCTAGGACTTCTTTGTAATGCTAGCACTTTTTCAAGTCTCAAAGTTAATCATTGTGATTTCATTATTAGTCAATTGAAAGAATACAGAGTGATACATAGCTACTATAAAATTCAGTAATGCTTAAAATTCATGTATTATTAATAGCAGTAGCATTGACGTATATTTGAAAATAATGCAATGATATATGAAAGACACACTATGCCATTTCCAAAGCTTAGTTTTCACATGTGTTCACAGACCCTTTAGTGAATTTAGTGATTTAGTGGATTTCTCCACTTGCACAATCCACCCAGCAGTCCACAGACTAAAATGTATCTTTCAGATGATTAAAAAAAGTTTTTGTTTTACATAAAAGAATGCTGTTGTTAACATAAAAGAATGCTGTTGTTAACATAAAAGAATCAATTTTTGCTCCCTCACGGTGGCATTTAGACCGGGCCATGATATTACATAGCAGGTATTCTCTCAGCTGTGGCATAAATTTAGAACCTAGAAGCTCTCTCCAGTCAGGGCATACATTGCATTAAAGCAGTGTTATCTGTCTCTGAACATTGAATTTATACAAAGAATACTTATTTTAAGAATGAGCGTCAGAACTAGACCTAAGGAGCCATCAGGAACCAGCAGAACTCTGAGGACTTGCTGTTATCTCCTTTTCTTGGTCTTGTGGAATCCAAGATGTTCTTCTCTCTATACATAGCATCTCAGCTACTCTCTCTGCAGTTTAGCTTTGTAATCACTATTGACGAAGGATCCAGTACCATCTGCTTTCATTCCAAATCCCTGAAAGTGTAAGTCTGATGACTTTTATCTCTATTTGCACAGCCCTTCCCACCATCCAGCGTCATTGATTGACCTGTGCTCCAGCTTTGATTGGATTTTTAGGTCATCTCTGCCTAAAAACACCTTAACAATACTTCCCTGAATATGAAATCAAATAAGACCGTCTCAGCTAAAAGAAAAGACATATTAATAGTAACATGTCCAGTATACCTAGTGAGGAATAACCAGGAAGGGGAAGATGCAGAAGGATGGGAACTATTTCATGGCAAAAATAATTCAGGCACTTCCCATGCGTCCATAACAGAATATATTATCTTCAGAACAAAACCAGAGGGTTTATAAAATTCTGTATTTAACCGAAGAGGACAGTGGAGCTTTGAGGGACTGAACAATGTGCTTGGTCATCCAGCAGACCCAGGCCTTTTTGACTCCAGAACTTGAACTTTTTGCAGACCCCTTCTAACCTGGAGTGTTTAGCTGTCCCTAACACTTTAGCATCAGTCAGTATTATGTTTAATTCTGGGGAGAACACTTGTTAGTCAACTTGTTTAAATTTAGGTCAGTCAAGACAACTTAAAGACATTAAGCAAATATATAATTGCTAAACATTTGAGAATTGCCTGTGTACTTTCTAAATTTGTAAGTCCTTTAAGAGTAATGTTCAGTTTCATTATAAAGATAATATTTGGCATGATAAGAATCTGAAAAATTCTAAAATGGAAAGAAATTTAAATCATCATCTTAATATTCAAAGTTAATTATTGTGATTATTTGACATTTTCTTTCTGATCTTTTTTCTATATCCTTACTTCTTTACATAGTTGTGATATAAAGAAAATTTACCCTCTTCTAAGTATTCCTTTTTAAAACAAATTCTTCTCATGATAGCATGTGTTTTTCAAGAGTCATGCTCTTCTCTGTTTTCTTTTATCTAGTCTTCTTCCATACGTCAGAAGTGATTTCAGGTAGGTTTAGGAAATGTATCAAATACAGTGAAATAAAACAGTAAAAAGAAAAAAAAATTAATTAGAAAAGAGAGGTTTCAAAAAAGGAAAACAAGGAAGTTTTTCTGTGTGGCCTGGCAAGCTCCTCTCTACCTTCCTTGAGTCCTCTGACCCAAAATATGCTTCTAGAGCCTATAAGCTGAAAGAAACTGTGCCTAGATAGTTGGCCAAGAATTATGTTCCATTTTGGCAACGAAACACATATTTATCATTAAGTGGACTTTATTACACCATTCCATGAGACTATTCAGAATGACCTTTACAAAATTATCCCAATACTCATGCTTACAGTTCTGGAAAAACAACAACAGCAACTACAAGCAATTACATACTCATTTAATGTGTTTAGTACAATGGCAGGAAACCAGATGGACTCAAAGAGTTGCTATCATTCCAACTTTATTGATTCAGCACCTCAAAAGGTCAGAATCTCTCAGAATGTCTTGCCAATGTTTCATTTAACTGTTGTATCTAATATCTTCCATTCACAGATGAAAGGTGGGTTTCCCAGGTGGCGCTAGTTAATAAAGAACCTTTCTGCCAATGAAGGAGACATAAGACATGTGGGTTCATTCCCTCAGTCAGGAAGATTTCCTGGAGGACAGCATGGTAACCCACTCCAGTGTTCTTGCCTGAAGAACCCCATGGACAGAGGAGCCTTTGGGCTGTAGTCCATAGGGTTGCAAAGAGTCCATAGGGTTGCACAGCTAAACAATTTAACACACATGCACAGATGAAAACTGAAATTTTATTAAATCATTTTAAAAGCACTCACTGAATGCCCATGTGATAAGGATATTTGGTGAACAAAATTGGGTGTCTATCTTCAAAGCATTCCAAGAGTCTAGTCAAGTCAGGCTAGGAAACAAGTAATTGTAATGCACAAAAACTACCTAGGAAGTGTTAACTGTGTTGCAATTGTAGCACCAACAAAACAGTCATGAAACTATGGAAATTAACTTGATTTCCATTTTTTTTTGCTACCAATTTGCATACCACAAAAATGAAACCACTTGAGAATTACCAGTGGAGAATAAGAGAAATGTCTTTTTTCTCTAGACTTAAAATGGACATGCTTTAAAGTATTCACTAAAATTCTTAGAGTCTGGCACAATTTTTCCTCATTATTCTGCCACATATTTTCTCTGAAATGAATATGGTTACTCTGTATAAGAGCTGAAAGAAAACATCATTATTCAAAATTACAATGGCACCCAAGCCATTTGATTAGTTAATTTTCCGCAATGGAGTGTACCTAAGAAAAAGTCAGTTGGGACTTGAGAGAAATCTGAATTACAGAATAAAGGAAAATAAATTACTTTTTTGTTGTGAAAAATTTCAAACATCCAGAAAAATTTAGCGAATAGTATGACAAATATCCAGGAGAAGGCAATGGCACCCCACTCCAGTACTCTTGCCTGGAAAATCCCATGGATGGAGGAGCCTGGTAGGCTGCAGTCCATGGGGTTGCTAAGAGTCGGACACGACTGAGCAACTTCACTTTCACTTTTCACTGTCCTGCATTGGAGAAGGAAATGGCAACCCACTCCAGCGTTCTTGCCTGGAGAATCTCAGGGACGGAGGAGCCTGGTGGGCTGCTGTCTCTGGGGTCACACAGAGTTGGACACGACTGAAGCGACTTAGCAGCAGCAGCAGCAGCAGCAGCAGCGTGACAAATATCCATTGACCTACTACCTAGAATTCAGAAATACTATTGCCATCTCATGTTTTAAATTATCATCATTTTCCTTCTCAATCCCACTCACCTCCCTTCTTCCTCAGAAAAATAATTCTGTTGTTTGCTATGCATTTTCTTCTTGAATACCTTTATTCTTTTGACCAATTATGTATATCTCTATAGTCCTTTTGGCTCTTTGATGTTTAAGTAGATGACATCATAATGTATGTGTCATTCTCCAACTCCTCTCAAAAAGATTTTTAGATCACCATTTTTATTCATATATCTTCGTTCTTTTTGACTACTTTATAGTGTTTCATCATGTGACTATACTTCAAATTAATTACTCATTTGCTATTTCCCTGGTGGCTCAGTGGTAAAGAATCTCCTGGCAATGCAGGAAGACATGTGTTCAATTCTTGGGTCAGGAAGATCCCCTGGAGAAGGAAATGGTTATCCTCTCCAGTATTCTTGCCTGGAGAATCCCCATGGACAGAGGGGCCTGCGGGCTACAGTCCATGAGGTCACAAAAGAGTCAAACACGACTTAGAAACTAAACAACAGCAAATCTGATGAACTTTTAAGTTATTGTCACTTTTTTTTTCTACTTTGGTAGTACAGATTTGTCGTGTACATCTTTTTCACACGTCCCCTTGTGTATTTGTGTGAGTTTCTCTAAGGTTTGTATGTCTAAATGGATTTGGTGCGTGCATGATAAGTTGCTTCAATTGTGTCTGACTCTCTGACCCCGTGGACTGTAGCCCGAAAATCTCCTCTGTCCATAGGATTCTCCAGGCAAGGATACTGGGGTTCCTGTCCTCCTCTAGGGTATCTTTCCATGCCCTCCTCCAGGGTATCTTCCTGACCCAGGGATTGAACCCACATCTCTTATGTCGCCTTCGTTGACAGATGGGTTCTTTACCACTAGCGCCATATGAAAGTGAAAGTAGCTCAGTTGTGACCAACTCTTTGAGATTCCCATGGACTATACAGTCCGTGGAATTTTCTAGGCCAGAATACTAGAGTGGGAAGCCGTTCCTTTCTCCAGAGGATCTTCCCAACTCAGGGATCAAACCAGGTCTCTCGCATTGCAGGTGGATTCTTTACTGGCTGAACCACCAGGGAAGCCCAAGAATACCAGAGTGGGTAGCCTATCCCTTCTCCAGCGGATCTTCTCAAGCCAGGAATTGAACCAGGGTGTTCTGCATTGCAGGCATATTCTTTACTGACTGAGCTATGAGGGAAGCCCAGCGCCATATATATATAAAATAGCTATTATTAGCATTTTGTCTGGCATATTTTCAGTTTGTAATAGTTGTCTTTCATTTAATTTTATATTAAAGTGTTTATTTTAAATGGTAATGATGTGTTAAAAGATGTACATGGTGTGGTTCTGACTTCCTTTTTGCACCAAATGGCTATCAAGTGATGATTTTAGCATCCCTTACAAAGTTATATTTTCTTTTCCCCTTGCCCTGAAAAGCTTCCTTGATCATACATTAAGTAATTATGTATAGCCAGATCTATTTCTAGACTCCCTGCTCTGTTATGCTGATTTATAAGTCTATTTTTGTACCAGTAAATCCTTCACTTATATGAGGAGAGCTCAAATTTCCTCTCTAGAGCCTTTGCTTCTCCAGCCTAAACATTCCCAGTTCCTTCAATTGCTGCCCTTGTATTTAGCAACCAACCCCTCCCCCACCCGCATGAGGGCCAAAGCCCAGCAACTGGGAGGTAACTGACTAGGACTACCAGTTCCTTTAAGTTGACTCATTTAGGTAAAGAAGTGCATAGATCAGGCCAGCACCCAGGCAAGAAAGGAGAATAATGAGCCCTTACATTAAAATAACAGCTTTTACCCTGGCAAGCACTTTCTCATTTCTCATCTCCTTTAATGAGCAGAATAGCTAACAGAGGGTAAGAGCCTCCTAGGGTTCAAATCCCACTGTTTTCTTGTAGTGTGACCTTGGACAAGTTTGTTAAATTCTCTGAGCCTTATTTTCCTTGACTCTGAAATGAAGATATACGTAGCATCTACTTTAAATTATTGTAAAAAGGAAGTGCATAAGCCATGAATGAACACATGATAAGTACTTGTAATATAAGCCAGGATTGTTACTGCTAAAATATCAGTGAAATAGATTTATTATTTTATTTCGTTTTTGTTGTTGTTGTTTAGTTGCTAAGTCATGTCCGAGTGTTTGCAACCCCATGGACTGTAGCCGGCCAGGCTCCTCTGTCCATGGAATTTTCCAGGCAAGAATACTAGAGTGGGTGGCCATTTCCTTCTCCAGGGGATCTTTGACCCAGGGATCAAACCCATGTCTCCTGCATCAGCAAGGCAGATTCTTTACCACTGAGCCATTTAGCATTTTGAGATAATTATTAATGTATATTTAATTTAAAGTTGGATGAATGAGATAAAAAAGATTAAATAACTTTCCTAAAGGCACCAACTAATAAAAGTGCTGGAGGTGGAGATCTTACCTCATGTGTCTAACTCCAAGGTCTGGGCTGTTTCACGTAGATAACACTACCACACGGCATGATGTTAGATACTTAGAACTGGTTCTTTGGGTTTGGCGATGGTTACATAAGTGAAGCTGCAAATTCTTAGGTAAATGTAAGGTCCAAATATATGATTATCTTGAGATTTCCTTTTGGTTTCGACATGAAAAGCCATCAGGTTAACAGGAAGCAGATATACAGTTTGATCTTAATCTATAAATTTGCTGATGTGAAAACCTAGTCTTTTCAAACTAAGTATTACTCCACCTTGGAGAAGGCAATGGCAACCCACTCCAGTACTCTTGCCTGGAAAATCCCATGGACGGAGGAGCCTAGTGGGCTACAGTCCATGGGGTAGCGAAGAGTCGGACATGACTGAAGCTACTTCACTTTCACTTTTCACTCTCATGCATTGGAGAAGGAAATGGCAACCTACTCCAGTGTTCTTGCCTGGAGAAGCCCAGGGATGGCAGAGCCTGGTGGGCTGCCGTCTATGGGGTCACACAGAGTCAGACACGACTGAAGCGACTTAGTAGCAGCAGCAGCAGCAGCAGCATTACTCCACCTGCAGGTCCAAGCGGCAGTGACATAGGTCCAGAAGCATTTGTCATCCCATAGGGTGCCAGGGGAAGCAGCATTTCCACTCCTTCAGCACATGTTACCTGTGCTCTCAGAAGGCCCAGGGCCGAGAGGGAGGCGGGGAGAAAGGGCCATGTTAGCAGCCTGTGCACGCAACTGCCAAGTCAAACAGCACCAGATGGTCTAATTTTAGCCCTCTCAACCTTGGCATTGTCCCTTTTAGCCAAGATATTTTTCCTGCATCACAAAAAAGTGCTTTGTTCCAGCCTTACTGGGTGCTTCACAAAGACCCAGCAAGGACGGGGTGAGCATAATTCAGAGCTGGAAATACATCAGAGATAGGAACCTTGATGGGAGGGTCAGCTCTCTGCCGGAAATTTTGGGTAAATATGCTCTTTCCATTCCCCTTCCAAAACCCCAAGGTGGGCGATGTGGTTGCCTCCTCTTCTCTAGCTGCTTTGTGAAGCTTCTGAGGGCTGCTCATCCCCAGGTGTCTTTGCTCCTGCTGGGACTTGCAAGTCACTCTCTCTCTTCATTCCTGCCTAATAAAGCCCTCTCCTTTCCACATGTCTGAGTCTTATTTTCTCTCCTGAGGTGTCCTGGAAAGTGCCTACATTCAGAGCTAGAAACACTTGCCCATTTCGCAAACTGCCTCTGCGGTTTGTCCCAGTGAATTAGGTGCATTCTTTCATAGAACTTTTGGAGATGAGAAAATGGAAGTTCAAAGAGGAAGCCAACTTACAGGAAAACATGGGCAGAGTTGGGACTGAAAACCCAGCTCTCGTGTTTTAAGAAAAGGCATGGTCACATTAACCTATCAAAGCACAGGAAACCCATGCAGGTCTTTGGGGAGGCTCTGGGAAACTTTCTTGAGGATGTCAGTGGGTTTCACGGCCAAAAGTTCCAGACTGAGAACCGTGGGTAGAGGTCTTTTGTTGTCGTTGTCTAGTCGCTCAGTCACGTCTTTGTGACTCCATAAACTGTAGCCCGCCAGGCTGTCTCCTCTGTCCATGGAATTCTCCAGACAAAAGTACTGGAGTGGGTTGCCGTTTCCTCTCTCAGGGATCTTCTGACCCAGGGATTGAATCCACGTCTCGTGAATTTGCAGGTGGGTTCTTTACCTCTGAGCCACCAGGGAAGTCTTCACCTTCAGGCAAATCACCATTTCCGTATTTCTTAGGAAGGTGGCAGGGAAGCTTCATCCCAGACACATCCAGAGATACCACTGTTTCCAAAACCTTTGTAAGGGAGGAAAAATAATTCTCTTTCTGCCCTATGGGTCCTTGGTTAAGATAGATTAACTGGAGAAAAACAGAAGTTTAATGACATGTATAACTCTTTATACAAGCAAAATATCCAAAAAACTGAGAAACTCTCTGAAATGGTCCAAACCATCCCCTTAAATACTATCTCCAGCTCAGGATAAAGAAGATATTGGTGGGAAGGAAAGCCAGATGTGGGATGCTTTGGGCGGGGCAAAGCTCAGTAAATAGGGTATGGTGATGCAGATTTAAATCAGTTGCCTTCTCCACTGACAAGAATTCCTGGAGATTTAGTCATTGTCCTCTTCTGCTTAGAGAGGGAGACACCTTACAAATGGAGATATCCCTCATAAGTATAAATGTCTGTTTCAGAAGGGTAACTTCTACTCGGTTTTCAGAGATTCTCCTATGTCTGGTGTTTATTAAAAGTAAGCAGCCTAAAATAATCCTTATGGCAAAGAGGCATGTTTTGAGGTGACAAATTCTATTCTCCTTCACCTCAGAGACTCTGACACACAGGGTTCCCCTCCCAGCCTGTGTCTCCCCATCACTGCCTCTCCAGGGTGAATGGGGGTAAGGAGGCGACAGACTTGGGGTTCTTCTGAGCTTCTCTTCCATGTTTATCCCTTCACCCAGAGCTAACCCTGGCTTCAGGGCTAAAGGTTGGTTGTCTCACCACACCTGGGCTTCCTCAAGGGGAAAGTGATTATCATGTTCTCCTTGGCATCCGTCCAGTTCAGACTGAACCCTGAAATATTGCTGTGAATTAATTGAAAAAAAAAAAAAAGTGGCTTTAACTGAAAGCACCATAAAATTCTCTTTCCACCGTTCCTGAGACTGATTGTTTTGTTAACAAAAGCCATTTCATTTGTTAGTTGAAATTATTTATGTACTTTCTCTCTGATTATAAATGTTATATGTACACATTATAAAAATTCCAGAATGATTCTGCGCAGTGAAATAGTACCATTATCCTGCCAGCAGTAATAATAACCACTGTTAAGACCTCATCATAAATTATGTACTGCCCTAACTTTCAGTGCTCAATAACTTGAGCTTGAGCACATACAGAGTAAAAGCAAGACAGTACGGCATACACTGTTTTATGACTTGTGTTTTCTACTTAACAGTTTATTGCAACGTCTTCTCTCTTTTTTTGGATCTCAAAAACACACTTATGATATTCATATTCCTCTGTTCATGGCATGCAATCATCGTTGTCTATATTATAAAGTCCCTCTGGTGTTTTATTACATATTTTTATCTTCTGCACTCGCTTCCATTCTTCTCCTCTGTTCTATTTTATTTAATACATTTCTCAGTGAGTTTTTATCCTTGCATATTTACACTTGTTTTGTATATTTGTGTGTTTTAATTTAAATAAATGACACTGACGCAATACTGCTACTGCTACTGCTAAGTCACTTCAGTCCTGTCCGACTCTGTGCGACCCCATAGACGGCAGCCCACCAGGCCCCCTCGTCCCTGGGATTCTCCAGGCAAGAACACTGGAGTGGGTTGCCACTTCCTTCTCCAATGCAAGAAAGGGAAAAGTGAAGTCGCTCAGTCGTGTCTGACTCTCAGCGACCCCATGGACTGCAGCCTTCCAGGCTCCTCTGTCCATGGAATTTTCCAGGCAAGAGTACTGGAGTGGGGTGCCATTGCCTTCTCTGCAATACTAATTCATCCCAATCAGCGTAGATGTACGTTACCACTTGTAACGGCTTTGTCATTTCCACTGTATAGTTCTACCAAAATCTATTTAACCAGTTTTTTGTTTGTTTGTTTTGATGGATAGTTAGGTTATTTTTTTAAAGGTTTTTCTAAAATTGTTTTAACAATGATCGGGTAAACATTCTTTTGTATACATCTCTGCAGAATTGTGATTATTTCCTTGCAATAATTTTGCGAGACCACTTTGTGAAAAATCCTCCATTCAGTTTTTTCATTTTTCATCTCCTAAAGTAGTTTTGTTACTGATTCCTAGAAGTTCCCCACCCCTGATCCTCTTTCACTCTCTCTTTCTGTCTCTTTCTCCCAAAACTTTGCTGGTCTCTCTCTAATGGCATTAAGCACAGTCATCTTTGATCTGTTTCTTGCTTATCATTCGGCTGATAAGCTCTAGCTCCTTGTTGACAGAGATCACATCCTAATTAATTGATCCGACAACATTTTCTGGGCACCTGTTCAGAGCTAGGCTCTGAACTGGATGCCAAGGGGAACATGACTGTCTGCTTTCCCCTTGAGGAAGCCCAGGTCTGATGAGACAGCAGTCATGCCTTGCGGTGACCACATCATGGCAGGTGGTGTGCACAAGAGTCAGGGTGAGAAAGAGGAAACCAGACAACAAAGTCACTGGCGAAGATCCCCATCTGTGTCTGGAGTAGACACTATTAACTGGCAGACCAAAGTGGACCTGATGGGACTGCCCTCAAAGCAAAAGAAACAGCTAGTGAACAGCCAGAGACATTCAAGATGGTAAAGGGAGTTGGAGCACAGGGTGGGAGGTGGACAGAAAGGTTCCTGGGTGGGGGCCAGAGTAGGTCCAGGTGAGGATTGATTCAGAGTAAGGACTCTGAGGGAGATCAACCCTGGGATTTCTTTGGAAGGAATGATGCTAAAACTGAAGCTCCAGTACTTTGGCCACCTTATGCGAAGAGTTGACTCATTGGAAAAGACCCTGATGCTGGGAGGGATTGGGGACAAGAGGAGAAAGGGACGACCGAGGATGAGATGGCTGGATGGCATCATGGACTCAATGGACGTGAGTCTGGGTGAACTCCGGGAGTTGGTGATGGACAGGGAGGCCTGACGTACTGGGATTCATGGGGTCGCAAAGAGTCGGACACAACTGCGCGCTGAACTGAACTGAACTGAAGGACAATGGGAGGCCACTGTGAGGCAGAGCAGTGATGTGATTGGATTTCATGTTTTAGAGAAAAGGTCACTTTGGCTGTAGTGTGGAAGATGGATTTCAGGAGAGCAACACAGATGGATTTCAGTAGAGGCTGTTGTAATAATCAAAGTGAGAGATGATTCTGTTGTGAACTAAAAGAGAGGCAACAGAGAGAAGCAGATGGAACTTAAGAGACAGTTAAGAAGTAACGTCTACACACTATTTAACTGGATGAGGGACTAGATATAGCATTACAAAGAAGAGGACAGAGTCCTGGGAGACCCTGGGCAGGCGGTGAAGCCATTTACACAGTGAGGAGCACAGGAAGATATGTGGAATTTGATATGGTTGTAGGTTGAAGGTAGAAATGTCCAGCAGGTAGAGGGTATGTTCTTTAGTGTTCAGAAAAGTCTCACCATAGAACAAGATTTGAGAATCAGTTCCAGTTCCAGTTCAGTTGCTCAGTCATGTCCAACTCTTTGCGACCCCATGAACCACAGCACGCCAGGCCTCCCTGTCCATCACCAACTCCTAGAATTTACCCAAACCCATGTCCATTGAGTCGGTGATGCCATCCAACCATTTCATCCTCTGTCATCCCCTTCTCCTCCTGCCCTCAATCTCGCAGCACCAGGGTCTTTTCAAATGAGTCAGCTCTTTGCATCAGGTGGCCAAAGTATTGGAGGTTCAGCTTCAACATCAGTGCTTCCAATGAACACCCAGGACCAATGTCCTTTAGGATGAACTGGTTGGATCTCCTTGCAGTCCAAGGGACTCTCAAGAATCTTCTTCAACACCACAGTTCAAAAGCTTCAATTCTCTGGTGCTCAGCTTTCTTTTTAGTTCAACTCTCATATCTATACATGACTACTGGAAAAACCATAGCCTTGACTAGATGGACTTTTTTTGACAACGTAATTTCTCCGCTTTTTTTTAAATATGCTGTCTAGGTTGGTCATAACTTTCCTTCCAAGGAGTAAGTGTTTTTAATTTCATGGCTGCAGTCACCATCTGCAGTGATTTTGGAGCCCAAAAAAATAAAGTCAGCCACTGTTTCCACTGTTTCCCCTGTTTCCCCATCTATTTCCCATGAAGTGATGGGAACCGATGCCATGATCTTCGTTTTCTGAATGTGGAGCTTTAAGCCAACTTTTTCACTCTCCTCTTTCACTTTCATCAAGAGGCTCTTTATAGTTCTTCTTCGCTTTTGGCCATAAGGGTGGTGTCATTTGCATATCTGAGGTTATTGATATTTCTCCTGGCAATCTTGATTCCAGCTTGTGCTTCTTCCAGCCCAGTGTTTCTCATGATGTACTCTGCATAGAAATTAAATAAGCAGGGTGACAATATACAGCCTTGACGGTACTCCTTTTCCTATTTGGAACCGTCTGTTGTTCCATGTCCAGTTCTGTTTTTTCTTTACCTGCATACAGGTTTCTCAAGAGGCAGGTCAGGTGATCTGGTAATTCCCATCTTCTTCAGAATTTTCCACAGTTGATTGTGATCCACACAGTCAAAGGCTTTGGCATAGTCAATAAAGCAGAAATAGATGTTTTTCTGGAACTCTCTTGCTTTTTCGATGATCCAGCAGATGCTGGCAATTTGATTTCTGGTTCCTCTGCCTTTTCTGAAACCAGCTTGAAGATGTTTACCTTTCTAATGTATGTTAATATTGAATAAAACTTTGTTAAATAAATGAACAAATTAAATTTTAGTATCATATATCCTTCAAATGTAGAATAGGAAATGGCAAGCCACTCCAGTATTCTTGCCTGGAAAATTCCATGGACAGAGGAGCCTGGAGGGCTATAGTCTGCTGCTGCTGCTGCTGCTGCTGCTAAGTCACTTCGGTCGTGTCCAACTCTGTGCGACCCCATAGACAGCAGCTCACCAGGCTCCCTGGGATTCTCCAGGCAAGAACACTGGAGTGGGTTGCCATTTCTTTCTCCAATGCAGGAAAGTGAAAAGTGAAAGTGAAGTCGCTCAGTCGTGTCCGACTCTTAGCGCCCCATGGACTGCAGCCTACCAGGCTCCTCCATTCATGGGATTTTCCAGGCAAGAGTACTGGAGTGGGGTGCCATCGCCTTCTCCGGGAGGGCTATATTCTATAGAGTCGCAAATAGTCAACCACAACTGAGCACATCCTTCAAATGGACTTCCAGGTGGCACTAGTGACAAAGAAGCCGCCTGCCAAAGTAGGAAAAATAACAGACGTAAATTTGATCCCTGGGTCAGAAAGATCCCCTAGAGAAGGGCATGGCAACCCACTCCAGTATTCTTGCCTGGAGGATCCCATGACAGAGGAGCCTGGTGGGCTATATAGTCCATGGGGTCGCAAAGAGTTGGACATGACCGAATCGAGTTGGCACACATGCACGCATCCTTTAAATAGAGCATTTTACTTCTATCAAGTCACGTTTATCTGAGAATTTCCAAGTTCTCTGTATTTAAGGCCCACCAACATGAGTTAAAGTAATTTTAGAAATACTGTAGAGATAACAGTTCAGGAACATGGTAAGAGCAAATTGTTCTCAGAGGGGAAAGGCCACCACCTGAAGAGTCAGAAGACTTGCAGCTCTCTACCACGACTGGTAGACACTTGGATGCATCCCTCGCCCCTTGGGGTATCTCCTTACTCTGCAGGCAAGGAGGGGCTCACACCACTGATGCTCCAGTTTGCTCTTAGCCCTGTGCCTAAGGATGTGCGGATGGCATCAGTGCCCCTGGTCTGTACTTCTCTCTCAGCTCCCTGCCGTTCGGAGATAAGGGCCATGGTTCTTCCCCACTGGGACTTGGCAGCACAACCTGGAACACAATCTGTTGGACAGAAGTGGGTGATTATTAATGAAAGCATTTCCTCTGTGACCTCACAGGACTAAGGGAGGCTCTGACACTGCCAGAGGCGGCCCATTTCCTTTCACAGAAATCGCTGCTCAGAAACACATAGCATGGTCAGAGGCAAGACCCAAGGGGAAGTGAAAAATAAGACTCAGAAAAGTGAGCAGTGGCTTGAGTGACCATGAAAGGTACCAGCTATTAATCAGCTCACATTCTGTTCAGTGAGTGAGCAAGGAATTGGATGGAAGCTTCACTCAACAGTTGAGGCTTCGTCAGGACTGTGGACTCCTCAGATGACTTTCCTCTGTCAGGTTGGGTATGAAGCACTTTTACTAATAGGAAAGAAGCAGAGGAAATAGGAACACAGTAAAATTCTCCGTGTGTGACTGTGTGTGTACTTCCACTTGGTGGCACTTGTGGTCAAGAACCCACCTGCCAGTTTAGGAGACTTAAAAAGATGTGGGTTCAATACCTGGGTCTGGAAGACCCTCTAGTGAAGGAGGTGGCAACCCATTCCAGCATAATTACCTGGGAAATCCCATGGACAGAGGAGCCTTGTGGGCTACAGTCCATAGGGTCGCAAAGAGTCAGACATGACTGAAGAAACTTGGCACACACGCATGCACGCACGCATGCACTTCTGTTTACGCATACCAGGCCTGGTGTAGGTGTCAAGGTTAGAATGACACCTTGGTGTCTAGACCTGAATCCTGAAATGTTAGCCTCTGCCTCTTCTGGAATAGCCCAGTTTCCTGGGTCCTATGCTGAGGGTAATAATAGCTACTGTTTGTTGAACGCCTGGTGTGTGGAAGGCACTGGTGGAAGGAATTCAGCATGTTATCTCATTCATTCCCATAAAAGCTCAGTGAACCAATGTCATCATTTCCATTTGACAGATGAGGAAACCGAGGCTCCAGCGGGCAAGTAACTTGTCAAAAGTCACACACCTTGTGTGCAGCAGGAGCTTCATTTGATCCCGGGTCTGACTCCGGCACACATTCCCCGCCCCCCACCACTAAACTAAGTCCAAGTGCAAAATAAAAGAGGCACGTGGCATGATAGAAAGAGGAGGGAACCCGCAAATGAGGTCGAAGGGGAAACTGGGTCTGGTCATGGCGTGTAGCTTCTGTCTACGTGGCATTTCCAGGTGTTCAGGAAGTGTTCTCTGTGCAGAGAACACGAGGGGGAAGATGGCAGTTGAATCTGACCCTTAGGGCTTATAAGGCCACTTGATTCCTCGCAGATCAGAGTCCCTGAGCGCCTGGCCACCTAGTTACCAGGTGGGTTCAGTTTAGATCCACCTAGTCAGCTCCAAGGGCTAACGTCCACTGGCAGCTCCTGTCCTGGGGTCAGGGCGGGCTGTCCCATCCAGCTGGTTCTCCAGGGCCCCTGCAGCTCTCAGACCTTCAGTTGTAGAAGGGCAACTCAGGTGATAATCTGACTGGGGGCAGCAGACACAGGCCTGGGGAGGAGGCCACTCTCCACACCTCAGTCATGGCATGGCTCTTCCCAATCCTGCAGGGCCTAGAGCCCTTGGCCCCTCTCAGCACCCAAGGATCACAGGCCTGGACATTGCAGCAGCCTCAAATCTTATTGCCAAGGCTCAGTAGCCAGGGCGCCACTAAAGCCTGTTACTAACTTGCTGTAGTCCCCGGATTGAAGTCCCCTGACCTCCCAGGCTGCCTCTAGAAAGCAAAGAGAGTGAATCAGACGGTGGATCCCTGGGGCCCTCTTGTGCTTTCCCCTTTGTGTGTACATTTATTATTCTTTCTGAAATAGAACTCTTGTCACTTGCCCTAACAGTGCCACTGCCACTGCCATCAAAATGTTTTTCCTCATTTATGACAAATAAGTACGCTTGCCTTATCTTGAGTCCTCAAGGATGTAATCTCTGCCTCCTGCCTGTTTCATGCTTGTGGGCTAGGACTTCTGCTGTCATCCCAGGAGGTTCCCAGTTAGAAGTAAGGTCAGCAGAGAATGCCCCAAGAAAGCCTGTATCTCCTTCTGAAGCTGCTCTGGTCCCCAGAAGTGGCGTGAAATGCCAGCCTATGATCAGCACTCTCCTTACCCCTGGGAAATGCTGCTGGGGACTTGTAAGTACTTGGCTTTCAGGAGATGGAGATGAGAAGAACAGAAAGAGCCAGAGGACATATTTGCCTTTATAAGAGAAGAAAACCCCACACAGAGTACTGGGAATCTTTGAGGCTTAGTCTTCAGGGTTGTTTTAACAGTCTTGGAAACTAGCAACCTAATGTCATTTGTTTATGGGATCCAAGAGGGGTGGTGATGGGGATTGTTTCAACATCCTGGCACAGAGAAAAACATGCCTCCTGGCTGACGGACTGTGCGTGTTCGGCATGAGGACAGCGTGTTGCAGGGCTAGAGGGTGAGGGCACCCAGTTAGGTTGGGAGAATCGGGGTTCTCATCCTGGCCATGCCATCAGTTGTCCGTGTGATCCTAGAGGAACTTTAAATGCACCAACCTACAACCAGGGAGCTTAAAACAGAATAACCCAGAGGCAAGTATTTACAAGCTTTGATCTTCCCTGGTTGTATGATTTTTAAAACCTTAATGCTAGTCCCTCGATCTTGAAACCACATCAAGGATGCCAGATGGAAGGCGTGAGGGATTAGAGACAGTGGGGATATGTCTGTGCTGCTGTGGGCATTTTCTACCTTGATTTTCGTTCATATTTTTCATCAGTGATTCCCAAATTGACTGAGAATCATATTTACCTGAGTTGCTTGTTCAAAGTACAAGCTTCCTTCTAAGTGAGGGTCTCTTGAAGCTGTATTTGTAACAAAATAACTAAGGATGATTCTTATAAGTAGGCAACTTAGGGACACATTGCCTAAGAATTTTCACCTGGGGACTAGTCACAGGTAAAATTGCCTGATGGGAATTTGTCTCTCTGTCCCTTGTACTCCCTGGCTTTCAGCTGTGACCATTCATCTCACCAAGCCCCACATTCCAAGAGGTGTCTATCTCATCCAGTTCTGAGCCCTTCAAGGCTGCAACCATGTCTTCTTTTTTGCATTCCACTGTGCCCAGCACAGGGCCTTTTTCACAGATGATGCCCATAACGTCCACTGAACTGAGTTGCCCAGAGAGTTCTATCTGCCTCAGTTAACCAGACCATTAGTCATTACTGGTACAAATCCACGCCTTTAGGGACAAGGAGGAGAGGAGAATTTGTAGAGACGTGCCACAGAGAAGACAGCATGGAAACAGCCTTGCAGAAGGAGTAAGATTTGGCAGGTGGTAAGAACAAGAAAGGGGAATCCAGGCAGAAGTTTAAGCATGAGCAAAGCCAGGCTTCTCCAGTTATTTCCACGTTCAGGTAAGGATCTCATGGCCCAGAAAGAAAGCCGGATGTAGCCTTTGGAGGCAAGCCAGTTGGAAGTCTTTAACTTGTATTTTTGTACTTACCAAACTTAGGTTACAAATCAGGGATCAGTGGGATCGGAAGGACCTTAAAGATTATCTTGTGCAGCTCATTCACTTTTCACTCATTCAGATCTGGCCCAGGTAACCTGACACTAGAACCACCTTAACTCCATTCAAGACTCCTTCCATACCAGGCACTGTTGTCTTTTCCTTAGGCCTCCCACCCGAGCCCCTGAAGATCTTTCGTCCTCCAATCTGAGCTCTATTTCCAGGACTATTTCCCTATCAATGGTGCTCATCCTGCTGTCCACCTGCATGTGAGGGCACCATCCCCATCGCAGCCCCCCAGTCTTTACATGAGCCTCACCAAGACTCAGCCAGGCTGATGGCCAGGTTCCTGGGAGAAGCCGGGCATGCTATTCTGGGTGCCTCAACGCACACAGCAAGCCTTGGTGTGACCTGAGAAGCCGGGCTTAGATGTCAGAGTAGGCAGGGGACAGGTTCAGGGCAATACACACACACACCATACAAAAATATATTTAATTTGGATCCTCTGCAAGACTGAAAGGGTCTGTGGAGGAAAGATGGTCATGGGAGCTTCTCAGGCCTTCTGGGGGGGGGGGTCTCTTCCCCCTTCTAGGAAGTTTCCCAGTTCTCTTCTTAGAGCATTCTTCCATGTGTTGCCTCTTCTGTGCTAGAAACCTGTTATCCAGACAGGGTAGGAAATGAATGAGAAGTGGCCAAACGCAAGACAGGAAGACCAATTAAGAGGTGGTTGCAGTATCCAGGTAAGAGATGACAGTGTGGAAATCAATGGGGTTTGAGACAACCCATTTACTCTGTACTTGTGGCTCGGCTGGTAAAGAATCCACCTGCGAGGCGGGAAACCTAGTTTGATCCCTGGGTTGGGAAGATCTCCTGGAGAAGGGAAAGGCAGTGTTCTGGCCTGGAGAATTCCATGGACTGTATAGTCCATGGGGTCGCAAAGAGTCAGACAGGATGGAGCGACTTTCACTTTTCAAGCTTTCTACTAGCTGTGGAGCTAAAATAAATTACTTCATCTTTCTGAGGAGCTTCAAACTCCTCACTAATAAAAGAGATGATAATTATCTCTTCCTAACAGAATTGTTATATGGGTAAATATTGTTACACAAAAGGCTTTTGCAAGCTGTAGTGTATAAAAATGTGGTCTTATCTGATTATCATTTCCACTTTGGTGCCTTGCCCATGGGTCTGTTCCTGGTGGTCTTCTCTTGCCCATCAGAACCCTTCCACCAGTCCCATTTTGTGCCTAGTGCCTAATCTCTCTCTATGATAACTCATACCATGAGGAGTGATTTGATTTGGGGCTAGCCTGCCCTTTATCTTATAGCCTGGAGCCCTAGCCTAAAAATAATACCCTCCTGTTTCTGTTTCCTCCCTTCTTAAGTAACAGACTCTCAAATACCGACTGGCTTTCAGGGAAAGAATCCACAGAGCCAACCTGCCCTGACTCCTTAGAGACAAGCCACATGGAAGTCTGTGACTCATATTTTCATACTTCAGAAACTTATGTTGCAATCAGTGAACGGTGGGGTTAAAAGGACCTTAAAGATTATCTTGTCCAACTTGCTCATTTTTCAGTTGGAGAACTGAACAGCAGAGGAGGAAAGGATCTTGTCCAAGATCACAGATTTAACTAGAAACAGAGCGAGGATAAATAACTCCCCATTATGTCATGGAAGCTTTAGGGAACATGTTAAGCTTTACTGTCATTTTTACCCTTCCTTTCATCCCAGTCTCATAATGAAGACTACTTGGCCCACATCATTGCAACTCCAGTATGGTTGTTGTTGTTCAGGGGCTAAGTCATATCCAACTCTTTCAGACTCCATGAAATGCAGCTCACCATGCTTCCCTGTCCTCGCTATCTCTGGAGTTTGCTCAAACTAATGCCCATTGAGTTGGTGATGCTGTCTAACCATCTCATCTTCTGCCACCTCGTTCTCCTTTTGCCTTCAGTCTTTCCCAGCGTCAGGGTCTTTTCCAATAAGTCAGCTCTTTGCATCACGTGGCCAAAATATCGGAGCTGCAGCTTCAGTATCAGTCCTTCCAATGAATATTCAGCATTGATACCCTCTAGTATTGACTAGTTGGATCTCCTTGCAGTCCAAAAGACTCTCAAGATTCTTCTCCAGGACTACAATTTGAAAGCATCAATTCTTTGATGCTCAGCCTTGTTTATGGTCCAACTCTCACATCCAAACATGACTACTGGGAAAACCATATAACTAAGCACCACCTTTGTACCTAATACTGAGGATGCTAAGACAAAGGCACAGGCCCTGACTTCAAGCTATGTAAAATGTAATGATGAAGACAGACAAGGAAACAATCTCTTAGAAGGGCAGGCTGTTTTCTATACAGTTAAATGAAATATTCCTCCCATCTGCCATCTGCACCCTATGTTTATACTTATGGTTGCACTAACTTTCCTCATGTATAATTATTATGAGGCTGATTTTCCCAGAAAGAAACATACCAAATCCCATAACTTAATGAAGACCAGTGACCAGCTCTTTTATAGTGGCTCATGTATCCTTCATTCATTCCCTCAAAAAATATTTGTTGACATCTAGTATGAGGTACCAGGCTGCAAAGATTTAAAAAAAAAAAAAGAAAGAAAGAAAAAGCAGTCCTCTCTCCCCACTCCAGTACCCTTGCCTGGAAAAATCCCATGGACGGAGGAGCCTGGGAGCCTGGTAGGCTGCAGTCCATGGGGTCGCGAAGAGTCGGACACGACTGAGCGACTTCACTTTAACTTTTCACTTTCATGCATTGGAGAAGGAAATGGCAACCCACTCCAGTGTTCTTGCCTGGAGAATCCCAGGGATGGGGAAGCCTGATGGGCTGCCGTCTGTGGGGTCGCACAGAGTCAGACACAACTGAAGCGACTAGCAGTAGTAGCAGCAAGCAACTAACAATCCAGTAGAGAAATAATGATCATGGAAGATTTTATAAGGGAAGGGAGATGCCTAGGACAAAATAAAGTCCTTTGGAAAGCCTTGGAAAGTCCACAAAGATTTCACAGACAGGAGGTATGTGAAACTGAGACTACTTAAAGAAGTATGCTGAGCAAACAAAGGAGGATGATATTCCAAGCAAAGAAACAGCACATGCCAAGCATGAACATGTGGAAGCATGCAAGTCCTGGGACCTGTAACAGTTGATTATTGCTGGCATGTGAAATGAAAAGACAGGTTGGCAGAAAATGAGTTTATGAATAGGCAGGACTGTGCCATGCCAGCAAACCAGGGCTACATCCTGTAGACAATGGAGAGCTGCTGTGGGTTTTAGGGAGATCAGATGTTGAGGTTTGCATTTCAGAAATGCTGTCAAGCAGCCATGCAGAAGCCAGGCTACAGTTAGAGAAACCAGTGAGGATGACTAATCCAGGCAAAACCTAAGAAGGGCAGTGGCAGGCTGCGCAGATCCAGGCCAGAACTTGATTTTCTATATGATTCACTCATTTCCTGGCACACCTGAGTGATGATACTGACCATGACCCATAACCAAGTTGCATGAGATTATGTATTTGCGTCTCCAAAACTGTGATTCATGGTGCTAATGGTGTTCTCCTTATGAGTAAGAGGCCATCCTCTCCTGGGTCAACTGAACAGTTTAAGGCATCACAGTGATCCTTGGAGAATCCAAGTTTCCTTGCTCAAGAGAGAAGCTGACACACTGCTGACCTTCTAATGACCCTTGGGAGAGGAGGTTTTTAATAACGCTTAATCCATTTTCCCATCATTCACATAAACTCACTTTTGAGACTGTGGTTTTGGCAAATCTAACAGGCTTTTTCAAACAAGAGCCTGGCAAAGTGATTGCTCTCTCATCCCTTCTTTCAGCGCCAAAGGACACTGATTCAGCCTCTCAAACCTCCCTGCTTCTGCTCCTGTTCCTTCTCCTGAAATTCTCCCAACCACCTATCTCTTGGTAGTTGTGCACTGATATCTTCCTTACAGTTCCAGGTTCAAATTCTAGCTCTGGTTGTATGACTTATACAAGAAAGCCACTCTGATCACTTGTTCAGTTGTCATGGGGCTAGAGGTCAAGTTTATGAAGTGTTCAACATACTGTCTATCCCCAGCCACTGTCAGGGTTCAGTAGCTATTATTAGGTGAGATTCTAGTTCAAAAATGACAATTTGTACTTCTCTACTGAAAAGAACAAAGAGAAGTACTGAAAGGTTGGGTAATCTTTTGATTATCAAGAAAACCATGAATTATAGTTTTCTTATCCAGATTAATTAAATCTGACACCTGAGTACCCGCTTGATTTCCATATCCAGCTGTGGAATCCCACAGAAACTTATAATTAAGAGACAGTTGCTAATAAGAGACTTGGAACTTGAAATTAAGAGCAAAAATAAGTAGAGAAACTCCGGAGGTCATTGTTGCTGATCCTCAGGTCCTTTTCTCAAACAGAAGCATTTGAAAGCAAATGGCCATCTTAACAGCATTTTTTTTTTACCGTGTTGTATTCTTCCCAAGAGGAAATCTTCTCCTGAAAGCAGCAAGAGTAGTTTGGTTTCATTACAATGAAAGAATTGTGCAGTGTTAGGGCAGGCTACTGACAGTAGGTGTGGAATCTGTTTTAGAAGAAGGTAAAAAAAATAATAACAAGGTATGTGGTGAGATTACCCTTCTTGGGCTATTGCAAGTGTAGGCCTGCTGAAGGCCTGGTAGAGAATTTGTATCCAGCACGTCAAAGGGCTAGATCTGCTTAGGTAAATTCTTCTAAACCTCTTATCTCCTCTAAAAGGACTTTAAAGATCTTGTGATACCTTTCTTGTTCTGGTGACCCCTCGTATTTTCAAGTCTAACTTGATTTTTAAATCACCTTGTGGTTAATTTGTTTTGTTTTCATTCTTTTTTGTTACAAAACAACATTATTAAAGGGGAAAATTTTAAATCATCTTTAATTTTCCTTCACTATTTTGGAATAATTTTTGGTCTTTGTTTACCTACTTGTTTCTTAATTAGCCATCACAGTAAATCTGAAAGAGTTTTTTTTGTTTGTTTGTTTTTTAATGTGTGCTTTCTGGGGAAAGAAATTGAAGATAAAGCAGATAATTAATATTTCTCTAAGCAGCACACAAGATAAATGGCCAAATCAGGGATAACTCTAAACCTTTGCTCTGCCTACCTACACTTGAGAGTGATGTTGGTCACACAACCTTCACATGATTGATATATTTTATATTTTATTTTATGCACTATTAATTTTACTTACTAGCAGTAATAATAAAAGACTGAAATTATACCAACTGAAATTCACTAACCAATCTTAAAAAAAAAAAAAACACCCAGAGGTTGTCAACACTGAAGGCAATGTTGTAGGAAGTCTCTGAAAATGAGAAGAGAAGTAGAGAGCTAATGTGACCAGTAAAAATGAGCTGTTTCCATTTGAAAAAGAAAAAACAGCAGAAACTTTAGAATTAGAACAACCACCATTGCTGATCATGTTTTCAAAGCCATTTTTTTTATGATTTGCCTATAAAGCCTTCTTATTGTTCTTGTAAATAGCCCCACTTAGTAACCCTGCAAACTAAATGCAGAATTAGGTATCTGGGCAGTAAGTGCTAAGGAATCATAATTCATAAAATGAGATTATAAACAGTTTCTATATACTTTACCTGAATAGCATAAAAGGAGATGATTGGCTTTCCTTGTGAGAGTCAATGTGTGTAAAAGATGACACGTGATGAGGGAAGATGAAGTCAATAGCCTTTTGAGAAATCTTTTTCATGCGTCTCTTTTCTAGAATATCAAATAGAAGGAAACAGATTTGGGGAAACTGATCAGACACACTGGAGGGACTGCCAACCAAGGGACTGCTCAGAACTCTAGCTTGGCTCCTAATCAAGCTTGAAATGATCACAGCCACAGCACTAATTGCATTAATTTGCTTTTCTTCAGGCAGAATGGGGAAACAGAATAGCAAACTGGCCCCTGAGTGATGGAGGACCTGGTGAAGAGCACAGAGTTTAATGAGCATGAACTCAAGCAGTGGTACAAAGGATTTCTCAAGGACTGTCCAAGCGGGAGACTGAATCTCGAGGAATTTCAGCAACTCTATGTGAAGGTAAGTTGTTTTTTAACCTTTAAAAAAAATTTTCAGGCCAGAAAATCTTGTCTTCATCAACTATCGCTTCACATGGAATTATAACTCCAAGTAGCCAGTTTGTTTCAACTCTGGTGGTTTTCCACCCCAAAAGAAAAATGGTCATTTTTTTTTAAATGTAAAGGAATGTGTTTTGTTCCAGAGATAAGTCAAGCAATTTCTGAACAAAAAGAGTAATTGTTCAATCAAAACACCAAACAGAGTTCAGACTTTGACAGTATCTGGTAAAGAAGAGTAAAAATCGCAGATAATAGTGTTTCTTAATGATTATGGACAAGCATCGTTTTGCATCGTTTGGCTTTTTAAAGGTATCTACACGTTTCTCCGGCTTCCCTGGTAGCTTAGCTGGTAAAGAATCCTCTTGCAATGCAGGAGACCCCAGTTTGATTTCTAGGTTCAGAAGATCCCCTGGAGGAGGGCATGGTGACCCATTCCAGTATTCTTGCCTGGAGGATCCCCATGGACAGAGGAGCCTGGCGGGCTGCAGTCCATGGAGTCGCAAAGAGTCGGAAGTGACTAAGTGACTAAGCCCAGCACAGCACACCTCAGTTAAAGAGGAATGGGAGGGCTTTTGCAAGAAAGGTTCCTTTATTTGCAGATAAGAAAAATATATAGATCCCCAAAGTTTGAATTTAAAAGGAAGTAGGGAGTTCTGATG
Source organism: Aepyceros melampus (assembly GCA_006408695.1). Lineage (NCBI taxonomy): Eukaryota > Metazoa > Chordata > Mammalia > Artiodactyla > Bovidae > Aepyceros > Aepyceros melampus. Next base: position 10,477 of record SJXQ01010934.1, on the reverse strand, counting down.
TATATTAAGGTCAGCATGGATGGTCTTCTATCATTGTATCAAGTTCTAAAATATGAATTCTCCTCAGCATTTTCTACTGTTTAGAAGTTAAAATTCCCCCATTGTTGTTTAGTAACTAAATCGGGTCCAACTCTTTTGCAATCCCATGGACTGTTGCCTGCTAGGCTCCTCTGTCCTTGGGATTTCCCAGGCAAAATACTGGAGAGAGTTGCCATTTCCTTCTCTAGGGGATCTTCCCAACCCAGGGATCCAACTTGTGTCTCCCACATTGGCAGGCAGAGTCTTTACCACTGAGCCACCACAGAAGCCACAGACATTAGCTAAAACCGTTTCACGAAAGGTGTTTGTACTGCAGTGATGTTGTTTCAGTTTTTCTGAGTTTATCAGTTGTGTTGGTTCTAGATTTGGCATAATCTAAGACATTCCTTTTTCTTTATACTTGGATAATTTGAGGCTTTGAAAGAAATGCATTGTTTTTCTTTTAATTTTTTCCAACTAAAATACCAAATATATAATAGTGCTCTTATCATTTAAATGTAGCAAATACCAATTTGAGCAATATAAACCATCCACATACGTGTATGTGTGTTGGCATGATCATATAAAATATTAAACATTGTCATTCTCTCCTGAAGTTGAACATTTCACATAGCCTTTGCTCCAGCAATACCATCCTGTGCATACAAAAAAGATATGCTGCACCATTCACAACAGCAAAACTGGGAAACAACCCAAATGCCCATCAAAATGAGAGTGGAAAATAAACTGTGGTATACTCACACAGTCATCCAAACAGTTGAACTTCAGCAACACTGAAACATTAAGTGCTAAAAGTGTCTCAAAATACTTTAAATTAAACACAGATAAGATAAAAATATATTTTATAGAACTACAAATAAAAGCAATAAAGTCACACAAAAAAGAAAGCAAGAGTGTGATGAAGACAAGATTAAAATTGATGGTTGCCTCCCATGCATAAGAGGCAAAGGGTGAGACGGAAGTTTAGCCATGTGGTTAGAAACAGATTGTGTCAAAGTCTTAGCTACAGCTTTGGGGGCTGGGTTTGCAGGTACTTATTAAATTATTAATTTTATTAATGCGATAAGTATGGACCACTAGTGAATGTCAAGACTCCATGATTATCATGAATCCAATGCTGACCCCCTGAGAGCTCGAGGTATCTATAAAATTCTCTCTTTGCATGTGTGTAGAAAGGACAAAAGTGGCAGGTGTGCATGTTATAATATCACTGTGACATTTCTAAGATGATCTGAGGCATTGGTTCTAGTGTGTAGAGATCTTCTATATGGAAGCACTGAGAAATGCATTTATCATTGACATAAATAGACATAAATTGCTTTTGCACAGAAGTGGGATGGTCATTTTCCTAAATTTTTATACCACTTTCCATAGCTTTCAAAGTCACATCTTCTATTGTTTTATTACCCAGGACTGAGCCTGTGCCTCCTCATTGTCTTCCCCCAGCCCCAAGGAAAGTACAAATAAATGAGATTTGTCAAAGCCACTCTCCTATCAGGAAAGGTATGCAGGCTGTCACTCTGTGTTTAAGAGAGCTGTGTGTACCACTTTCTCACCATTTGTTTACAGTGAGAGCAATTTTGCCTTTGAAGAAATAGTTCAAATGCAGGAAATGAAGTATTTTATTTACATGCTGGAGGGACTCCACACTGAAAATAAAGTCCACCTCAAGATAAGGGCAATGGCAACCCACTCCAGTACTCTTGCCTGGAAAATCCCATGGGCGGAGGAGCCTGGTGGGCTGCAGTCCATGGGGTCGCTAAGAGTCGGACATGACTGAGCGACTTCACTTTCACTTTTCACTTTCATGCATTGGAGAAGGCAATGGCAACCCACTCCAGTGTTCTTGCCTGAAGAATCCCAGGGACAGGGGAGCCATAGAGTCAGACACAACTGAAGCGACATAGCAGGAGCAGCAGCAGCAAGATAAGGGAGGAGTGTGTATAAACATTAAATATCCCTCAGCGTTTTATGGTACAACTGATGTACATGGACCAACATTAGCCCCTGTTTCTACCTTCCCCAGTCCACCTCACAGCAGACTTTTTTCCAAGAAGGTGAACTTTTATCCTGGTAGATGGAGTTTAGATTCTTGGCAGACTCTTAACAACTGTATTTAAACTCAGCCGCTGCTCTGGTTATCAGGTAGTCAGAAAGTAGGCAAAGTCTTCCTCTCCTTTGAGAGTTGTCCAAGGACAAAAACAAAAAAAGAATCACAGAGGAAATATACCACTTCCTTCCACAGGGAAAAAAATAAAAGAAAGACAGGTCGGATAGATTAGAAGGGAGAGTAACAGAGAAAGATGTGGTTTATGTAATGAAGGCCCAAGAGATGGGCTGGGAAGAAAACTCTTCCTTTCAGTCAGTTCAGTCACTCAGCCATGTCCGATTCTTTGCGACCCCATGAATCGCAGCACACCAGGCCTCCCTGTCCATCACCATCTCCCGGAGTTCGCGCAGACTCAACGTCCATTGAGTCAGTGATGCCATCCAGCCATCTCATCCTCGGTCGTCCACTTCTCCTCCCGCCCCCAATCCCTCCCAGCATCAGTCTTTCCCAATGAGCCAACTCTTCACATGAGGTGGCCAAAGTACTGGAGTTTCAGCTTTAGCATCATTCCTTCCAAGGAGCACCCAGGGCTGATCTGCTTTAGAATGGACTGGTTGGATCTCCTTGCAGTGCAAGGGACTCACAAGAGTCTTCTCCAACACCACAGTTCAAAAGCGTCAATTCTTCAGCGTTCAGCTTTCTTCACAGTCCAACTCTCACATCATGACCACTGGAAAAACCATAGCCTTGACTAAACGGACCTTTGTTGGCAAAGTAATGTCTCTGCTTCTCAATATGCTATCTAGGTTGGTCATAACTTTTCTTCCAAGGAGTAAGCATCTTTTAATTTCATGGCTGCAGTCACCATCTGCCGTGATTTTGGAGCCTAAAAAAATAAAGTCTGACACTGTTTCTACTGTTTCCCCATCTATTTCCCATGAAGTGATGGGACCAGATGCCATGATCTTCATTTTCTGAATGTTGAGCTATAAGCCAACTTTTTCACTCTCCTCTTTCACTTTCATCAAGAGGCTCTTTAGTTCCTCTTCACTTTCTGCCATAAGGGTGGTGTCATCTGCATATCTGAGGTTATTNGTGGACAGGGAGGCCTGGCGTGCTGCAATTCATGGGGTCGCAAAGAGTCGGACACGACTGCGCGACTGAACTGAAATGAACTATTGTTCTTGAGAGGATCATGAGAAGGCACAAAGCGTTCTGCAGCTGTGCTCAGAAAATAATTTATAAATTAATCATTGATATTAGCTCAAGGGCTTTTACAAAAGAGTGTTCCAGTATGAGCACATAGGCTGTAGCTTGAGGCCATGGGAGGGATTGCTATCTGAAGCTTATTTATGAGGAGAATGTTTATGACAAAGGAGTTTATTGAATTTAGGGCTTAGAAATAATTAAACTAGTTAGAAGTTAAAGATTTAAGGAATGTTGTAAAATTAGCATATATTACTATAGATTATAGTTAAGCTATAAGTTAAGAATTTTTAGAGATATTATAGCTAGAAGCCTTTTTAACAGATAGTGAGCTCAGAATATTATGGGCAAACAGGACTTAGGAAGATAAGTAGTAAACTGAGGAATGCAGCATAAGTTACAATGTAATCACAAGTTAACTATAGGACACATTGGAAGAGGTAGATAATACATGATAAGGCTGATTCCCAGAGAATCACTGAAGCAGGAACTCTGTTTGAGGAGCAACAATAATTTATGGAGATAATAAATCTGGGAGAGAGGGAACTGAAAATGTCAAACCTCTGGCCTAATGTTTTTGTAAAAGTATAAAAGAGAATCTTAAACTTTAAATAAACAAGTAGTCCATAGAAAACTGAGAGGCTGTCTCATTCGCTGACACAGTTCACCTCTTCAAGTTGAATCCCTGGCTGCTGGAGTTGGACTCTGGCACTGATTCAAATGTGTTCTTTTTAATTACTGAGTAATATTCCATTATATATATGTACCACCACTTTCTTATCCATTCATCTGCTGATGGATATCTAGGTTGCTTCCATGTCCTAGCTATTGTAAACAGTGCTGCAATGAACATTGGGGTATATGCATTTAATATGATTCCAAATCTCTCATAGTTAAAAGACATATTATTGGTTTTTATACTTTAAATCTGATTCTAGGTTTAGCTGAATAAAATAAAATTTGAAAATACATGCTACAATATTTAACTGAGAGATACTTACTTGCCAGTGAATTGCACAACTAAAGGCATGTATTAAAGAATAGTCTAAAGTAGCATGAAAGTCTATAAAAGAGAAAAAATAATGTGTGGACAAGTACTTTTGCTGAATATTCTAAGATAAACTGCTAAAATAGAGAAATCATGTATGATCACACATCTAAGGGTCTCAAGAGCCATACATGACCACCAGGGAGACTTCTGAAGCCACATTTTGAAGATGACTTTTTTTTTTTTTTAAAGGAAAGAAGACAGCATGACTGGCACATGGATATCAAGGTCAATACAACACATGATCAAGCTATTGAGAAAGCAAGGAATAGATGAGGGTCTTTTAGACCACTTAAGGATTTTTGCCACTAATTTTAGAAAAGGTTTTTAGGCATGTAAATTATCTAAGGTAATATAGCTGTATACTAACACAGACAATGTTTATTGGCTGTAATTTAAAACAGTTTTGTGTGTTTTTTTTTTCTTTTCTTTTCCCATTAAATGTATTCATTGAACAAGATTTCTTTCTTAATTCTGAACTAACATTCTTACAGTCTTAGGAAATTTCTGACAGCTGTTAAGTTAAAAAAAGAATACTAATGTAAATTCAAGGAATAGATGAGGGTCTTTTAGACCACTTAAGGATTTTTGCCACTAATTTTAGAAAAGGTTTTTAGGCATGTAAATTATCTAAGGTAATATAGCTGTATACTAACACAGACAATGTTTATTGGCTGTAATTTAAAACAATTTTGTGTGTTTTTTTTTTCTTTTATTTTCCCATTAAATGTATTCATTGAACAAGATTTCTTTCTTAATTCTGAACTAACATTCTTACAGTCTTAGGAAATTTCTGACAGCTGTTAAGTTAAAAAAAGAATACTAATGTAAATTGGCATCACCAAATATATCCTGAATTCAGATATTCTGTCTTGTCAAATAACAATGTTACAATCTTCATGGGCAGGTGAATTTCTCTACTTTTCTTAGGCCAGGATGCTAAATAGGTAAATGCAGGGCTTTTCTGAGTAAAGTAGATGACTAACTGTCTACGGTTCTGCTCAGCTGACCCTGGTCTTACTCCCAGAGGTGACATAGGCTCACCATGTGTATGCATGTTTTGTCACTCAATCATGTCCAACTCTTTATGATCCCATGGACTATATAGCCTGCCAGGCTCCTCTGTTCATGGGATTCTCCAGGCAAGAATATTGGAATGTGTAGCCTTCCTTCTCTTTCCTTCTCTCTGGGAAAGGCATTTTCCCAACCCAGGGATTGAATCTGGCCCTACACTCACCACAGAGGAAGTCATGCAAGAAAGAGTTTGGAAACTACTATTAATAATATGGAGGAAGAAGGTATAAAGGGAAATACAAAGATAAGTACAGATTATTTCATAATATCCTTATTTTATGAGTAATGAAATATAGGATGGAAAAAAAAAGTTTGTTACTATAGATAATATTGGAAACCAAACTCTAAAGGAATATTCCAAGGAGCAGATTTGACTCCAACATCCTACATTGTCCATTATATCTTTAAAATTCTGGATGAAGTCCTTTTTGACATATTTTCAAAACAACTCATTTTCATCCTGTAGGTTACTGGTATGTTTCCTATGTATCTATCTTTTACTCCCAGTAGTTTTTATTTCATTTTAACTTCCATTGACTAATCTTATTGTAATATTGTCCTCTTACAATCCTAGTATCTTTTATATGTATTTTAACATCTAGTGGGAAAAACCTGCTTTAATTACTGTTAAGTATAAGAACTAATTTTCTTTTTATTATATGATTTGCTCTTTCAGAAGAATTTCTCTAAGGTCAAAAAATGCCTGGAGTTTTAATTTTACTCATATGTCAATAAATACATTTTATATATAAAGTGTGGAAGTAGTTGATATAATTTCAATGATGCCACTCCATTCTATAAACTGGTATATATCCTCATTTACTGTGTTTAACTGATTCTAATATATTTTAGTATATAACATTTTGATATAGGGAAACATTTTAAAATTAATATTGCAGTTTTGCTAGGTTTGGGTTCTGTGATATTAGCAATATATAGAATAATGGTGTCTCTCACAAAAGAAGCATTCTAGGTAAACTGAAGTTAGTTATTTAATTTTTCTCTTAAGTTTCAGAATGTTTTGAAATTTTGATCCTATCTTCTATCTTTTATGCACTGTTTTCATGTTTATTATATATTTATACTATCTTCACTGTTATGAATAGAATCTGTATATGTGTGTTTGCATGTGTATGTGTGTGTGTGTGTGTGTGTGTGTGTGTGCGCTTGTGTGCATGGACACAAAAGCACTTGATTTTTTTTGCTTATAGTTTTTGAATCCTTTTAAGAAAATAAAGTCAACATTAAAAAACATTTCATATTTGTTTTCTCATTGTATTTCAAGAAGGTACAATCTCCTCAATTCTATACATGATTTTTAACCATAGTATTTTGAAGTATCTTTTTATTATTTTATCTGCAAAAATTTCAGAGGAGAAAGGAGAAGATATACAACGTATATACATTGTCATCTTGACAAGTTTTTTCAACATAGGAAATAAATAAATGTCACCGATTTTTTTTGTGTGTTATTTTCCAGATAAGATTTAGAGGTTGCTGTTGTCACCCTACAACTGAATGAAACTAATCTAATGTCTAATTAGAAGGTTTCATATGTCGACTCCCAGAATTGAGGAGTACTGACAGACATGCTACTATTCTTGCATAGTGAGTGCCAAGGGCTTCCTTTTGGCAGTGTCTGTTTACATATCAGTCTTGTCCAGGTCTCTTTAAGCACCCTATGGCAACTGTCTGTCATTACTTTTGTCTCTTAGTGTCAGTGCTCTTCTCACAGTGCTATCACACAGAAATTAATGCAAGAATCAATCACTCTTCTCCATTGTCAGTTGGCACTGAAGAGAAAAGAGTGATATGGCCCCCATGAAAGCAAGTTTACATTTTCTTACTAAGTTATGTAAAGTATGACTCTTGAGACATTTCCCATTAGGTTCCTGTAAATTTTAAAACAAGTAGGATAAAATAACACATAAATAATATTCAATTATATGGCAACTGAAAGAAAACTCTAAAATATTTTTCTTATTTAGATGGAAGGTTACCCATTTACAATGGGTTTTCACAAGACTTGTACTCATATTGACATTGGTGATTTTGTTCCTGATGCAGATAGTGTTGATCTACTTATTTTTAATGCCAAATTTAAAAAATTATGCCAAATATTACTTCAAACTATTTCTAAAAGACTGAAGATAGAAAAATCAACTAAACTTCAAACTAAGATCATAGAGAGACAAGCTCAGGCCTCTAGATGCTGATCTACTGTAAAGTGAATAAACTATGTGTCTTGTGGATTATGGGTTTCCTGTGTTCTTGCCTGGAGAATCCCAGGGACGGTGGAGCCTGGTGGGCTGCCATCTATGGGGTTGCACAGAGTCGGACACGACTGAAGCGACTTAGCAGCAGCAGATAGTGCTAGTGATAAAGAGCTTACCTGCTAATGCAGGAGATGCATTGAGATGCAGTTTCAATTCCTAGGTCAGGAAGATCCCCTAGAGGAGGGCATAGTAATCCACTCCAGTATTCATTCCTGGAGAACCCCATGGACAGAGGAGCTTGCTGGACTACAGTCCATAGTGTCTCAAAGAGTCAGACACGATGGTGAGACTTAGCACAGCACTTGTGGAATATGTTTGATTTATGGAAAACAGGAAAATGTCTACTCAGTTCAAATATTCCAAGTTCCTTAAACAATTCTAATCAGACAAGGAGTGTTTGGGGACTCTTTGTTTCTGGTTTTGTTAGTGTTCACATGGCATTGACCTCCCTGTAGCAGATCTGGCATTCAGCCAGCAGATTCAGCAGATCTGGCTGTGGTGACCACAGGGCAGTTATAGGCCTGAAGCCTGCTCTTCTAGTCCCAGTCCATGCTGTTGAAACTCCATAAATAGCAAAGTTAAAATTACCAGATCAATAAAATAGTATTCGACAGGAGTTTATTATGCATGTACGAACATTTTGTGAACTAGGAGTTGTCAAGTCAATAGTAGGATGAGGCTCTGAGGCACGTTGTTACAGGACAGTGAAAATGCAGAGACTGTTTATTCTTTCCAATGATGGGCTGTAGCATAAAAGTTTTCCTACCAAGGGACTGGTTAAACATGGTTACCTCGTGCTAATTTGAAGGAAAATTTTAACTTTATTATTTTCAGAGGTATTAACAAGAAATAACCCAAGTTTCAATTAATGTTTATGAAATAAGCTAAATTTAGTTTTTCTAATATGGACTAAACGGTTTCGTCTGCTCTGGAAATTTTCCTGCCTGCTCCTCATTTTGCATTTATTTTTGACAAAATACTGATGCGTGTCTTTTCTGATTTATATTTTACTTTATCTTGATAATAGAGCCTTACCCTGAACCTGGCCTTCTTTATATGATCCTGGAATCCTGCTTGGCTTTCACTTGTCTTTTGCCTCATGCCCCATATGCTCAAATTATTTTCATTTTACATTGGAGCCTTATCTCAGCTATTATTATTTTTTTATCACCACAGTGAATTGTGCTGCCACACATCCTACTTCTCATATTGCCTGCTAGCCATAATGTTCATTATTCTATACTGTATTAAACCTACTAGATGCAAATTAAGCACAAAAAAATCAATCAAAAATACCAAATCAAAAGGTGAAAAAATAGAATTAAGATTTACACAGCTTAAAGGCCAGTCCAGGATTTGGTTTAGTTCCCCTAACATCAGTTCTTTCTGTCTTTGAATGTTTCATCTTTTTTGCTTGTCTAAATGAGAAATCTCAGAATGCTTTATAGTTAAGTACTGTGTAGACCTCTTTTTTGTTATGTTTGTGCTTGAGAATATTCACTCAGGAGCACCTATCCACAGTCCTAATATTGCCTCAGTGACTCTCCAGTAAATGACAAAAATTTTTTTGTTTCTTTTCATAATTATATATAGAGCTCAGTGTAATACAATGCAATCTTTATGGTAAATCTGCTGCACATATCAAGTTCAACATTTTAACTTAAGTTTTCTTTGACAAGTAATAGAAATGCTTTATGAATAAAATATATTTTTAACATTTAGAAATGTATCTTATGCATATTTTATTAGTTCCCACAACTATTAACAGGAAAAAAAATCAGGTGTAAAATGACTTTCGAATTTTATTTTACATTAACATGTGAGAAAATAAATCTAAAATCCTTTATCCATTCACTTTTGAAGCACATTTATTTAGAGTTTGTTATTTGCTAATATGGATCAGGAGTAAAATAAAACCATAGGCCCATTGTTCCAATTTTTAACCTAGATTTCTAATCTCAGAACATCCACTGCTATATTTATAGCCACAGTTTGTTTTAATATTTTGGCCAAAAGTTCTTGTGAGTCAGTTGTATTACAATAAATATTCATCCCTTGGCACCTCAGTTCATTTCAGTTCAGTTCATTTCAGTTGCTCAGTTATGTCTGAATCTTTGCGACCCCATGGATTGCAGCACATCAGGTCTCCCTGTCCATCACTAACTCTTGGAGTTTACCCAAACTCATATCCATTGAGTTGGTGATGCCATCCACCCATCTCATCCTCTGTCATTCCCTTCTCCTCCCACTTTCAATCTTTCCCAATATCAGGGTCTTTTCAAGTGTCAGTTGTATTACAATAAATATTCATCCCTTGGCACCTCAGTTCATTTCAGTTCAGTTCATTTCAGTTGCTCAGTTATGTCTGAATCTTTGCGACCCCATGGATTGCAGCACATCAGGTCTCCCTGTCCATCACCAACTCTTGGAGTTTACCCAAACTCATATCCATTGAGTCGGTGATGCCATCCACCCATCTCATCTTCTGTCATTCCCTTCTCCTCCCACTTTCAATCTTTCCCAATATCAGGGTCTTTTCAAGTGAGTCAGCTCTTCACATCAGGTGAAGAGCATCAGCATCAGTCCTTTAAATATGCCCCAAAGTTTTTTTCCAGTTTCTACACATATCAATGCATATATGTGCAGGTCATGCAAAACCTGAAAGTAGGTTTCATGCATTCTCAAGAACATCAAGCATCATTGATTCTGGTTTTCTCTGTTGGATACATTTTACTAATAGAAATAATTTATTATAAACAAATATTTATTGTCAATATTTCAAAA